>VZQC01001686.1:1846377-1875550 GCA_009823505.1 Rhizomys pruinosus
CTTTCTTTCTTTCTTTCTTTCTTTCTTTCTTTCTTTCTTTCTTTCTTTCTTTCTTTCTTTCTTTTTTTTGTTTCCAGATAGAGTCTCCTTGTAGCCCTGGCTGCCTGGAACTCACTGTGTAGACCAAGCTGGCTTGCATCTCACAAGGATCTAGGCCTTTGCCTCTTGAGTGCTAGGATTAAAAGTACGTACTATCATGCACAGCTTTAAAATAAAAAGTTATAACCAGTTTAAATATATGCTAGAATAAGAGGCTAAGACTGGGAAAACTTTGACTCTGAGTTCCCTGGAAACCAAAATAAAATGGGAAATAGCATCAGCCACATAGAGAGACATGAGATGAGAAATATGTTTTTCAGACTAAGCAGCTTCCTCTCTATTCCTTGTATGTATCAGTTAAGATTCTGTTTGACTGAATAGTACAGGGTGTAGCTCAGTGGCAGAGGATTTGCTCTGCAAAGCCCTGGGTTTGATCATCAACACTCAAACAAAAATTGACTCCATTGTCTTAACCACATAAGGGTCCATGTTTCTCAAGTAGGAACAGAGTGCCGAAGCAGGCAGGATAGGGGTGCGGAGCTGTTCCAGGGAGTTTTCAGAGCCTGGAGTTCTTTCCAGCTTGTGTTATCCATCCCCAGTTATAGTGCTAGTCTATCTCCTGTTAGCTACAATCCATGAAGGAGAACAAGAGGAAGATCAGAGGACAGTAAGACAGAAGGCAGCTGTCTTTATATCAGGAAACAGTTTTTCTAGGAGCCTGTCCCAAAGCCTTGCACCTCAGGTTCACTGGGCCACCCACTCAGCCAACCAATGTAGCTGCAAGGGAGTCTGAGGTGTTTTTTTTTTTTTTTTAAACAAACCAAATTGTCATTTCAAATAAAGTCAAGTTCTATTATGATGGATAAAGTGAGAATGTCACAGGTAAAAGAAGTTCATGTTCCTTCTGGTTCCAACTCTAGAAGGGCAGCCTGGTAATCAACATCAGATGGAGGGGGCATGACTCCTCCATAGACTAAGCTTAACTTGAGCTTTTGGCAAGAGTCCTTTCTGTTGTCAGCACCTAAGAAGATAAAAAAAGTAGTGCTGATCATGAAATTTCCCAAAGGAACTTTTGACTAGTCTCGAAAATTAAGGAAACAGTTGGCCCTGAGTCAGCCGTTGTCCATTTGTGAGGACAGTAACTGTCCCATTAGAGGTGATAGTCATTTTGCAGCTGACCTTGCTTGTAATCTGACCATTGCCAGGCAGGATAGGCTTTCTATTCCTCCACATACTTTCACTTTCCCATTTAATATTTCAGTCAGTGAGTGATTGAAGGCAGCAAAAAATTCACTGCCAACTAGTTAAAAAGCTATATTTCACGGTTACAATATCTAACAGAAGGGTTTATTTCACAGCTATCATATTATAGCCATTAAATATATATTTTAAAAGAGTGAAATTAAAATGCTAGAGTCATTTTTTAAACAGTGATTTAGTCCACAGACTTCCAGAATACAAACTGAAATCAGGATAGTTATCACTTAGCTGGTGTGAGCCATCATTCCCACTGTCAGAGCAGCGTCTCCACCGGCCTGGTCTCTCAGCCTTTCTGAGGGAAGAGCAAAGAGAGGTTGACCACTTGGAGCCCCTCTGTACTAGTTTAAAATTTTATTATTTTAAGTTAGGTGTATATGTATGTGAATGTGGTACTGGAATTACGTACAGGCTGCTGTGAATCAAACCCAGGTCCTCTGGAAGAGCAGTACATACTCTTAACCACTGAGCAATCTATCTATTTATCTCTCTCTCTCTCTCTCTCTCTCTCTCTCTCTCTCTCTCTCTCTCTCTGTTTAGGGCTCAGCAGGTAAAGGCTCTTATTGCCCAAGCCTGAGTTCAATACGTAGAATCACATTAAGGTGGAAGGAGAGAACAAACTCCAGAAAGTTGTCCCCTGCCCTCCACATGCGTGCAGTGGCATGTGCACCTTACACACACAAAGTAATAATAAACAGTTAAAATGTAATTTAGGGGCTAAGAGATAGTTCAAGCAGCAAAGTGCTTGCCTTGCAAACATGAAGACCTGGATTTGATTCCCAGAGATGAAGCCATGTAGAAAGCTTGATGTGGTGGTGCACACTGGGCAGGTGGAGACAAGTGGGTTCCTGGGGCTCACTGGCTAGTCAGCCAAGCCTTACATGGTGGGCCCCAGGTCTCAGTGACAGACCTTATCTAAAAAATCATGCACCCACAGTGAGGCACACCCATGTACAATAATTGTTTGAAAATGCTTTTAAAATTGAGTATAGAATGAATTAGAAATATATGCAAGTTTGCTAAAAGCTTTTTGTGGGTTGTTGTGAGAAAGGTAAGGTGCACAGCAGTGTAGACAGTACGACTCACTTGCAGTAAAAGATCATCAGTGCTCTTCGCATATAGGAGGGCTCTGTCCATCTGGTTTGGAGTGATGGTGCTTCGAGAAGGGAGGAGAGGCAAGCAGAGTTACTGATAGAAAGATATTCAATGCTTCTTTTTCTCAGTCTTTTAAAAATTTTTCAATGCAGAAGTTTTTTGGGCAGAAGTTTACTGTTTCAGTCAGTTCTTTGAATCAGCATTATTTGTTGTTGTTCCCCTTAATTTTATAGAGCTCCAAAATATGCATCTGTATACTCCACACATATACCAAAATTATGATATCTGAAAATACATGTATAGCAGAATGCACATGCTCTGGCGGGAGGGGGCATGGAAGGGGGAATGGATCTAAATTTTATTAAGAAATGTTGTATGAAATGCTCAAAAGTTCTATTAAAAAACATTCAATGCTTAGAAATCACATGAACCTCCCTCCCTCTCAGATATCCTTTTATTTTGGTGTTATCATCGCAGTGCTACACATTTGGTAGAAAACAAATCTACCACCTGGCCAACAGCCATACCTTTTGAAGATTATTTTGTTGTTGTTTTTTATTTCAAAAACTTTCTATTGAGCTTTTGTGTATTTCATACCCAACATCTTAATCAACTTAATATGCCCTTCAGCACCGGCATTCTCCCATAGCACCCCCACTGGTTTTCATATATTCTGCCATTTGTCTTAAGACCTATCATGTCAAGTGGTGTCACCAGACGTCCTTACAATGGTGTCTTGTCAGCCCATCCAGAGTCCCTCCCTTTAAGAAGATCAGCTCTTCCTCATTCAGCAGTAATCAGCTGCCAATAATTCTTTGACCAAGATTGGGGCCTTCTGTCCATTTCCACAGTTCTCTGCTGGGTTTTTGTCTGCTCGAGCTTGCTGTAGGTTCATATGAGCAGGGTCCCAGGAGCCTGTTAGGACTCTGTTTCTGTGTGGTCATGCATCTCCTCCCTGGCTCTTACAATCTTTCCATCTCCTCTTCTGCAATGGTCCTTGAACCCTGTGTATGTGGAGTTTAATATGTCTAAGGACCCACACTCTGCAGACTCTTATTCTCTACATTTTGGACATTTGTGACCTTTTGGGTTCCTGGCCCTCTGTTGCATGAGGGAACTTCATTGATGAGAATCGAGAGATGCATTAGAGTTCTCTTTACCATTTATAAAATTAATTTTTTTTATTTTTAAATTTTTATTTTATGTGCATTTGTGTATTGCCTGCATGTGCGTAAGTGTACCCATGGCATTCAGTGCCCATAGAGGATGGAAGAGGGTGTTCGATCCCCTGGAAAGGGAGTTAAAATAGTTGTTAGCTACTATGTGGGTGCTGGGATTTGAACTTGGGTCTTCTGCAAGAACAGCCAGTACTCTTAGCCACTAATCCATCTCTCCAGCCCTTACCCCTTGTTCTATGTTCCCATGAGCTTAGGTGTGGAGGTTGCGTTGTACATGTGCCATTTAGGCTTAGGCAATTTACAGACAATCTCTGTGTATGACCAGTTGTGAAACTCTGTTATAATCTCTGTCTATTGAAAAAGAACCTTCTATTATGGGTGATGACTGAGATACTTATCTGTAAATATAAGGATCCATATTTTGTACATAGTAAGAAACTACATTTGTCCAGAGATGTGACAGCCTTGGGGTTTTCTCTAAGATCTATGACCTCTCTAGATTTTGGCTAGGTTTACAGTACTACATATGAGTATCTTCCCATTGAATGGGCTTTAAGTCCAATTAGGTAGCTGTTTATTACCCCCAAGACAAAAGTGCCACTAATGCACCAATGTTTGCTGTGCCAGTCATTGATGTGGTTACTAGACCTTGAAACTGGGGTTGGACCATCGATGATGTTCTTTCTCTCTTAGCAGCTTGCATAGTGCTGAGAGCTAGCCTTCAGGGGAAGTGGCTTCCAGGTCAGCTCCAGCTGGCCATATATTTCTGAAAGTTCTGAATACATTTTAATTATCATATTATCTATAAGGTATGATGTGTGCGAAACTATCCATATATAGGGATGTACATTCATAACATGATATATAAATTATTAGTGGCAAAAGAATTAAGGGGGAAAGGTGATAGGATTTTAGGAGACTTTTATCACCCCTGCTGCACTTCTTTGGTGATACTGAGGTTGAACCCCATGCTAGGCAGGTGCTGCACCACTGGGTTCTATCCCTAGCTTTATTTTTACTTTTTATTACTTTAGTTCATTATTTGAAAATTAGTGTGTAATATTTTGGAGGATTTCACACACAAGTACTGTATTTACATAGCTTCCACTCTTCTCCCCCCTTCAACTCTTCCTACATTTTTCTCCCTACTCCCTCTCAATTTTAATTATTATGGCTACATATACATATACCTTTTACACTCAACCTACGTAGTCCAGTTTGTGGTGCTCTTACATATATATGTGTTTAGGGCTGAACACTTGGAATGGGATAACCTACCCGGGAGCTAGTCCTTGGAGAAAAGTGATTCTCTCTGTCCTCTCTCTCCAGCCATTGATTGCCTTTAGCTCCTCATCTAGCCATGGGACCTTGTGGAATGTCCCCATCCACATTGGCATGGACATGGTGTTGTCACTATATAGGTCTTGTTTAGGAAACCATATTGTTGAAATTTCCTGGATGGAGCCTCCGTGTCCTGTCCAGAAGGCACGAGCAGCAGGCGTCCTGGTCCCCCGGCTCTTACAATCTTTCCTCCCCCTCTTCCTCAATGTTCCCTCAGTTGTAGGTGTAGGGATTGCACTGTAGGTGTGTCAGTTAGGGCTGGAGCATTTTGACCAGTTGTGGCTCTATGTAATGTCTCTATCTGTTGCAAAAAGAAGCTGCTTTGATGAGTGGTGAGAGCTGCACTCTCCGTGAGCATAAGGACAGTGTCTAGAGCACAGTTAGGAACTATATTGGTTTAGGAGGGTAGCAGCAGCGGGCTCTCCTCCTGGGGATATGGCCTCACCAAGTCGTGGGTGTTGAGCTAAGTTTACAACACCAGGCATGACTGCCCTCCTATTGAGGAGGCTTTAAGTCCAATTAGGCAGCAACTGGTTACCCCCAAGGTAAAAGTGCCACCATTGCAAAATTACAAGTATTTTGGGTCAGTTGCAGCTGGATTCCTCCAAGTCTTGTGTTCCAAGTGTGTTGTCTTCGGCAGTAGAGTCTTAACTTCAAGTTCTGGAAGATGACTGAGGGCAATGGCCTGTATTGTTTGGGGAGTCTCTTCGACTACATGGCCCAACAACTCTAAGGAAGGTTTCCCATCTTTGGCACTAGGGTTTTTATTAGATAGCCTATGGACACACACACACACCACACACACACACACACACACACACACACACACTACATATTTTAAGTAAGCTTATAAAAATATGTTTCCTGGGGCTGGAGAGATGGCTCAGCAGTTAAGAGCACCGACCGCTCTTACAGAGGACCCGGGTTTGATCCCCAGCACCCATATGGCGGCCGAGAACCGTCTGAAACTCCAATTCCAGGAGAACTCCAGTTCCAGGGGAATCCGAGACCCTCTTCTGAACTCCGCGGCATTGCACGACACGGGTGCACAGACTTGCATGCAGACAGTACATTCATACACATACAGAAATAAATAAAATTTTAAAAAAATTAAAAAAAATAATAAATAAATTTAAAAAGTTTCCCTACGATTTTTTCAAATATCTATATTGTTATTAATCTTTTCTTATTGTTATTAATCTTTTCTTCCTCCCTCTTTCTCTGTATTACCCTCCCTCCCCCTCCCAAGTTAAACTAACCCCCCCATAGTCCCCATTTCCTCCTTTATAGGTTCTATGTCCCAGTATCCCCCTCTTCAACCCTCCCTCCATGGTCCCTTTTAACTTTCCTGGCTTCTGCTATTACTTCAGATTATATAGTCACATCTAAAGATTCAGAGCTAGGATCAACAAATAGAATATGCAGTGTTTGTCTTTCTGGGACTGGGTAACCTCACTCACTGTAATGTTTCTCAGTTACATCCATTTACCTGCAAATTTCATAATTTTATTTTTCTTTAGAGTTTAATTTCATTATGTTATATGTACCACGTTTTTATCCATTTATTAGTTGAAGAACATTTAGGTTGTTTTCATTTACTAGCTATTGTGAAAAGGGCTTCAATGAACATGGCTGAGAAAGTATTTCCTTAGTAGACTATTGAGTCATTTGGGTATATGCCAAAGAGTGGTATAGGTGGGTCATTTGGTAAATCTACTTTTGGCTTTTTGAGAATTCTCAACACTTATTTCCATAGAGGCAGCACCAGCAGTAAATGAGGGTTCCCCCTTCCCCAGCCCTTTCTTCTCAGCTTTTATTATTTTCTTGCTTTCCTTTTTATTTTGAGATAGGGTCTCACTAAATTGTCCAGGTTGGTCTTGAACTTGCAATTCCCCTGCTTTAGCCTTTTGAGTAGCTAAGCCTGTGCTACTTTCTTCCTGTTTTCCATTATTATTTGAATTTTGAAATCAGGAGTATGCACTACAAACTTCATCATAAACAATTCATTTGTCTTGTGGTGGGAAAATAGAAGACAATGTTATATACAGTTAGGGGGCTGGAGAGATGGCTCAGGGATTTAAAGCACTGGCTCTTCTTGCTGAGGACCTGGGTTTGGTTCCCAGCACCCACATGATGGTTGAAAACCATTCATAATTCCAGTTCCAAGGGATCCAATATCCTCTTCCAGTCATTGTGGGCATTGCATGACATGGGTGCACTTAAATGAATGCAGGCAAAACACTCACACACATAAAATAAAAGGAAGACTGAAAAAAGGAACCCGTTAGCAGAGCAGCGTCCAGTGGAAAGAAAGGTCCTTCTTCCCTGGTGCCTGCCTTGTGAGCCTTGTGGGCAGTTCCTCCCTTATCCTCCAGAGAACACACACACACACACACACACACACACACACACACACACACCTGTGAGTCTTTCTGGTGGTTTCATCGTGTCTTGATCCCATATCTCCTCTCCTCACTCTACTGCAGCTATTTAAATGCATTTGATGGTAGTTCTTTCATTATATTCTCTTCTTGTAAATTATCTATTGTTTTGTTTGGATGGGTTATTTATTCTCTCTCTCTCTCTCTCTTTTTTTTTTTTTTGTCTTTTCAAGACAGGGTCTCTCTGTAGCCCCAGCTGTCCTGGAACTCACTCTGTAGACCAGGCTAGCCTTGAACTCACAAAGATCCGCCTGCCTCTGCCTCCCAAGTGCTAGGATTAAAGGCATGTGCCAACACACCCAGGATGGGTTATTTATTCTCACCAATGGATCTGGCTTATACACCTCATTCTATTTCTTTCTTCCTTCCACTCTGACCATTGCTGTGTCTTCTAGCTTCTTGTGGCTGCAGAGAATGCCCACAGTGTCTGTCGTATTTATAACAACCCCTCAGCCAGGTGTGGTGGCTCATGCCTTTAATCCTAGCACTCAGGAGGCAGAGGCAGGAGGATCTCTGTGAGTTCAAAGCCAGCCTGATCTATATAGTGAGTGCCAGGCCAGCTGGGGCTACAGGGAGACCTTGTCTCAGACAAAAAACAACAAGACAAAACAAAACAAAAACAGAAAAAAAAGAATCCGGGTGTGGTGGCACGTGCCTTTGATCTTAGCATTTGGGAGGCAGAGGCAGGTGGATCTGAGTTCCAGGCCACAGGGAGACCTTGTGTCCAAAAAAAAAAACCAGACCAAAACCAACAAACAAACAAACAAACAAACACCCTCCCAGCCTTTTTACACAAAGGGCAGATCACTAAACAAACTCTGTGCAGACATGAATCAAAAGCCACCTGCATGTACAGTTGTATCACAACTTGGAGGAATGGAGAGAGAATTGCAGAGTTGGCCGAAGCCTTTATATTATACTTCCAAAGGGAAGAAAGATGCCCAGGAGATGGCTAAGCCAGTAAAACACTTGCCTTGAAAGTGTGAGGACCTGAACTGGGTCCTCAAAATTCACATGGAAAGCTGAGCGTGGTGGTGTGAGCTTGCTGTTCCTTTGATGGCAAGATGGGAGGTGGAGACGGGCAGATCCCTGGAAACTTGTGGACCAGCTCCAAGCTAGTAAGAAACTTGTCCCAAACAGAAGGTGGAAAGTGCCCAAGGGGTGACACCCAACGTTGGCCTCTGCCCTCTGCTCACAGGAGCACACACGTACACCTCCCTCCCATCTCCCACAGGAAGGAAGGAACACTGGTCCCAAGGATGGCAGTGGGTTTGGAGACAAGGAAGGGGGCAGGTGTGAGCAAAACAGTTGCTGACCCCTGTTGGGTGGGTGTCTTTTTTTCTTTTAATCAAATCTGTCAGGCGGATAACATTAATCTCTTTACAGACAAGGAAGCTGAGGAGGGTGGGGGGATCTCATGAAAGAGGATCAGCTAGCAGAGAGAGAACTGACTACAGACTCCAGCAGGATCCCTGAATTTACAGCCTGGGCCCCAACAAGCACATGAGGCTAATTTCTCCCTCTGTGGAAATTCTCAGAGAGAGAGTGAGTCAGGACTTGCTTTTGTTGGTTTTCATTTTTATTTATTTTATTTCCTGGAGGTTCCTAATCCAAAGCTGACTTTGTTGGAGTGACTTTTAAGAAGTGTCACTCAAATAAAATTGGGGTGAGTTCCTTTGGTCACCTAGTGCCAGCCACATCCACAGTCAGGAACAAAAGATGCATTATCCCAGCTGTTGAGAGTGTGGCCCTCACCGTCCACTCTAGGACCCTGAGCTGCCTCCTGAATCAGCTCCTCAATGTCCCCTCCTCTTCCTGGGTAGTCTGGAAATCTAGCCAAGTGGCAATTGGTTAGGTGCACAAAGGCTCACCACCTCCTTTCAGCTCAGGACAACTCTAAGGGCCACCCAGGCCCAGAGCTCCTCAGTGCTGAGGCCCCTTTTCAGATCAGCTCCTCCTCTGTCCAGTGCTGTTTCTTTTTTTTTTTTTTTCCTAATATTTATTGAGCACATTTCATACATTTCTTAGATCAAATTTAGACTCATTCCCCCATCCATTGCCCACCCTCCGTGCAAACCTCCCCCCCCCCCGTTAGAGTTCATGGATTCTGTCATGCATGTCATTCAGGTCCTGTCTTGCATATTTTTCTCAGTCTTTTTAAAAAAATGTTTATTTATTAATTTTTATTGTGTGTATGAGTGTTTCCTGCATTAGAGTTGGGTGCACCATGTCATGCAATCCACAGGAGGTCAGAAGAGGGCATCGGATTCCCTGGAACTGGAGTTAAGGATGGTTCTTATACCATTTGGGTGCTGGGAATTGAACCTGGGTCCTCTGCAAGAGCAGTCTGTGCTCTTACTGCTGAGCTATTTCCTTCCCCCTTCTCATCTTTTATAACTTTTTGGTGCACAAGTTTACTGTTTAGTCAGTTTTCAATAGTTTTTCTCTCTCTTTTTTGTTCCTTTAAATTTATATATTCCAAATATGCATATATACACTCCACACATAAATCAAAATTACAAGTTTTGAAAGTAAACTACAGGTAATTCCAAAACACATTTAGCGATTCCACATTTTAACAGTAAAGTTGCATGCAGGTAAAAAGAAGTTATAACTTGCCGGGTGTGGTGGCACACGCCTTTATCCTGAGCACTTGGGAGGCAAAGCAGGTGGATCTTTGTGAGTTCAAGGCCAGCCTGGTCTACAGAGTGTGTTCCAGGACGCTGGGGCTACAGGGAGACCCTGTCTCGAAAAGACCAAAAAAAAAAAAAGAAGTATAACTTTACAGTTCCATCCATTTACCTGCAAAGTTCATAATGTCATCTTTCTTTACTCTGCATAGAACTCCATTGTGTAGATGATCACATTTTGTATCAGTCACAGTTGAAGGACATTTGGGTTGGTTCCAGTTCTTTGCTATGTGAAGAGAGCTGCAATAAACATAGTGTGCAGGTCTTTGTGTAGGAGGCTGTTTGAGTCTTTTTAAAGGTTCACCACACTGCTTCCATAGTGGTTGTACTATTTTGCATTCCACAGCAGTGGATGAGTGGTTCCCCTTTCTCTACAACCTCTCCCAGCATTTGTTTGTCTTCTGTTTTCTTGATTTGGCCAGTCTTATTGGAGTGAGATGATACTAGTGTGGTTTTATTTGCATTTCCTTAATTATTAATGATGTTGAACACTTTAAGATGTTTTCCTCAGCCATCTTTACTTCCTTACTGGTGAAGTCTCTGTTCAGCTCTTTATCTTTTGAGTAGGTCATCTGTTTTCTTACTTCTCTGTTTTTTTAAGTAGTTTATATATTCTGGATATTAATGCTCTGTCAGATATATCAGTGGTGAAGGTTTCCTCCCACTTTTTGGGTTTTCTCTTCACTTGCTTGACTGTTTCTTTAGTTGTACAAAAGCTTTTGAGTTTGATGAAGTCCCACTTGTCAACTGTTGTCCTTATTTCCTGTGCAGCTGCTGTTTGATTTAGAAAGTCTTTTCCTATGCCTATGTTTTGTAGGTTGCTGCCAACTTTTTCTTCTATCACCTTCAGGGTTTTGGGTTTCAGGTTGAGGTCTTTGATCCACTTGGAGTTTATTTTTGTACAGGGTGAGAGGTAGGGGTTTAATTTTGTTCTTCTACAAATGGTGATCCAGTTTTGCCAACACCATTTGCTGAAAATGCTATCTTTCCTCTGTTGAGCTTTTTTAGCCCCTTTGTCAAATATGAGGTTGCTGAAGTTATATGAGCTCAAGTTTGGATCTTCAATTTTGTTTCATTGGTCAGTGGGTCTGTTTATTTGCCAGTACCAGGCTGTCATTATGACTATAGCCCTGTAATATAGCTTGAAGTCTGGTAATGTAACCCCCCCCAGGATTGCACTTTTCACTCAGGGTTGTTTTAGCTATTCAAGGTCTTTTGTGTTTCCATATGAATTTAAGGATTTTTTTCCCAAGTCTGTGAAAAAGCTCATGAGGATTTTGATTGGGATTGCATTGAATCTATATATTAATTTGGGTAGAATGGACATTTTTACTATATTAATTTTTCCAATCCATGAGCATGGGATGTCTTTCCCTCTTTTGATGTCATTTTCAATCTCCTTCTTCAGGGTTTTAAAATTTTTGTTGAAGAGGTCTTTGGAGTCTTTGGTTAGGTTTATTCCTAGGTTTTTTTTTTTTTTAGGGTATTGTGATTGGGAAGGTCTCCTTATATTCCTTCTCCAGTTGCTTATTGTTGGTGTAAAGAAAGGTTACTGATTTTTCTAGGTTTATTTTGTATCCCACCACTTTACTGAAACTTTTAATCATTTCTAAGAGTTTTCTGGTGGAGTTTTTAGCATCCCTTATGTATACTATCATATCATCTGCAAAAAGGGATAGTTTTACTTCCTCTTTTCCAGTTAGTATTCCTTTAATTTTGCTTTCTTGCCTTATTGCCATAGCAAGCATTTCAAGCACTATATTGAAGAGGAGTGGCGATAGTGGACAGCCTTGACGTGTTCCTTCATTTAAGGGGAATGCTTCCAACTTTTCTCCATTTAGGATGATGTTGGCTGTGGGTTTCTTGTATATGGCTTTGATTACATTGAGGAATGATCCATCCAGTCCAATTCCCTCTAGGACTTTAAGCATGAAGGGATGCTGGATTTTGTCAAAAGCTTTTTCTGTATCGATTGAGATAATAATGTGGTTTTTGTCTTTCAATCATATGAGAATACTTCAAAAACCTATGCTCTACTAAAGTTGTTAAACCTAAGAGAAATGGATGAATATCTGAAATCCTGGGATTCGCCAAAGCTTAACCAAGGAGAGATTGACAGCTTAAACAGACCCATAATACTTGAGGAAATTGAAGATGTAATAAAAAGCCTCCCAATTAAGAAAAGCCCAGGCCCAGATGGTTTCACAGCAGAATTCTATAAAACATTTAAAGAGGTCTTACAACCATTATTACTCAAACTTTTCGGCAGGATACAGGGGGAAATCTCCCAAATTCCTCCTATGAAGCCAGCATCACTCTAATACCAAAACCAGGCAAAGACACAAACAAGAAAGAAAACTATAGACCCATATCATTAATGAACACAGATGCAAAAATTCTCAACAAAATACTTGCAAATCGCATACAGTACTGTTTCTTATCTTTCCTTTTGAGGGAACACCCTGGGGTACCCGTGAGCAGTCTTCCACATCTCTGTTTTAGCTTCACTTTCTTCTCCACTCTTTGTTCTCCTGGGCCTTGTGCTCTCCATTGTGCTATGTTCCCACCAGAGTCAGTGGGTCTCTCGAATTTGACTTTCCCCCGGTTTTACACTTCCCTTCAGACCTCTGGTACTGGGAATTGGTTTACCCATTAGAACATGGAATGGAGGCTGGAGAGATGATGGCTAAGTGGTTAAGAGCACTAGCTGCTCTTGCAGGGGACTCAAGTTCAGTTTCCAAAACCCACATGGCAGCTAACAATCATTTGTAACTCCAGTTTCAGGATAATCCAATGTTCTCTTCTGACCTCCACGGGCATTGCATGACATGGGTTTACTTACACACATACATTTATACACAAAAATCAAAATATAAAATGTTTTTTAAAAAGAACATGGGCTGGATGTTAGCCACCAAACACTGGGAGCTCCTGGTCAAAAGAAGATCTCTGACAACACAGCTCTGTCTTTCCCCTGTACGTCCTCTCACACTCCGAGGGCTATACCCTTCTTGCCAGAAGTTAGGAAGCATTTCCAGGCTCCCCAAGGCCCTGTGCAGAAGGCCCCTATGGCTTGACATGTTTTTGTCTTGGAAAGTTGGCCAGGTTTTACCATTCCCTTGAGCACCAGAAGCACCTACATTGTATTTTAATCAAGCTTGATGCTTGGCCCATAGATTCAGTTGTACCTGGTTCTAGTCAAGGCATGTGTTATGTTTCTAGTTCTGTCACATCGGATTAGCACAGAAGACACCAGAATCCATCACCAGTGCCTCCATGAAGGAGGCCCACTGTCCACATTTGTGTCAACAAGTGGAAAGGAAGTTGCCGCCGATATACAAAGTGCGGGAGAAGGTGAGTTGGAGCGTGGGCCCCAGAAATAGGCTGTTTGGGCTCTTGGATGGGGTGGCATCATGGCACTTTGGTCAGACAACTAATCCATTTCCCACCATACCCAGGTCCCCATGAAAGGCCCACCTGCTCTGCTAAGGACCTCCTGGTCCAGACGATGAGCTGGGCTCCATCATAGGAACCTGTAGCCACAGTCTCGGGTCATTCATAGCTACGTCTGCCTTCCTAGCCACTTCATGAGTGACTGTGGAGCCAGACTCAGTGGTGTGAGGGAAGAGCAGGGTGGGTCTAACCCTAGCTACACTCACCCCAGGCCTCAGCTCAGGCCCCAGGTTTCTAGGAACCTAGTTTCAAGGCTTCTAGGATCTAGTCTTCTGCAATCCTTTTTAGTCAAACAAAAGGTTGGCCCCCATGCTGCCAAAGGCCTTTTCCAGCTTTTAGATCCGTGCGCCTATCTGCTTTTCCATCCTTGCCTCCAAAGGCATTTTTTGAGACAGGGTCTCCCTGTAGCCCCAGCTAGCCTGGAACTCACTATGTAGACCAGGCTGGCCTTAAACTCACAGAGATATGCCTGCCTCTGCCTCCCAAGTTCTGGGATTAAAAGCATGTGCTACAATGCCCGGCTCCAAAGACATGTTTTAAAAAACATTTTATTAATTTTATCTTATGTGTACAACTGTATTGCTTGCATATAAGTAGGTGAACCCTGGTTTTGCAATGCCCATGGAAGTCAGAAGAAGACATTTGATCCCCTAGAACTGGAATAACTATGTGGGTGCTGGGAATAGAGCTCAGGTCTTCTGGAAGTGCAGTCAGTACTCTTAACCACTGAGCCATGTCTCCAAACATTTTGAAGGAGAATTTTTCTGCTTTTCATAAAGTTAACCATAGGTTGGGTTTGGAAGCCCTTGTCCTATGCTGTATGCTCCGTGCTGCGATGGGCTTCGTCACCTACTGAAAGGTCCCTTTCTCCATCCTTCTTCCTTCCCCGTCACTGTGCTCCAGTTCTGAAAGCATTTTTCAATTCTGACATGTGCCTTTTCCTCTTTCCGGTCTCTTCTCCAGCAAGCAGTAAACAACAGCTTCCCCTTCTCTGTGCATGACAATCGCCACAGTTTTGTGAACTCTGGATATTACTTTGACTCTGTGAGTACATCTCTCCCAATTAGTAGTGCCTGGGGTACGCTATAGCTCAGGGGTAGAGCACCTGCTTATCAGGAGTGAGATCTAGGGGTCTATCTCCAGTACAGCAAGTAAACAACTGGCAAAATGGGGAGCAGCATCAGCTCTCTTGATTCTTGAGGTACACGTAATATAGAGGAACATATGTCAAAACAACACCAGGTCTGCTTGAATGAGACTCATGCTAGGTCCCAAAATGAAAACCATCCCTCACTGAGTGGCATGCAGCTTTCCCAATCAGCACCAGCTTTCGGCCTCTGTTCGTGCCCAGCCCATCCTTACAAATCCTCACAATCCCATGGATTGTCTCCTGAGATTCCTGGGGTTTCCTCTAGAGGCGTTGAGTTCCTGGTCACTGGGGAACTCACAGTCTAATGGTGCATGTTAGCAGAGGACAGCACAGCATCAGAGCATCCTGCTGTAGAAATACAAAACAAGCTGCAAGTGAATTTTCCATTTTCTTGAAGCTACAGGAAATTTAAAAGCAGGTGAAATTAATAAAAGAGATGGTGTACTTAGAAAGCGTCAGACGTAGGAAATTAAGTAAAAGTGACAGCAATTTAGTAGAAACTTCCAACTTGGAATTTGGTTCTTTGCTTGTGTTGTCCATATGGAGTACAAGATACTTTGTACTGTTGTCTTTTGCAATGCTGGACATTGACAGTGAGCCACAGCTCCCAGTTTTACAATAGCAGGGCAGGGGTGGGGTGGGGTGGGGTGGGGTGGGGGGTGGGGTCTAGTGCTCTACAGTATGTACTCTTGCTAAGCTAGGTTAGATGGATTACATGCATTAATAATTTTTGGATTTATTTAGTTTTATTTTATGTGTATGAGTGTTCACTCATGCATTAGACATGTATTTAAGTGCCCCAATAGACTGCAATGCCAGAGGAGGCCAGAAGAGGGTGTCGGATCTCCTTTAACCGGAGTTACTGGATGGTCCTCTGCAAGACAGCCAGCGCTCTTAACCGCCAAGCCATCTCTCCAGCCAAGCCATCTCTCCAGCCAAGCCATCTCTCCAGCCCTATAGATATATTTTTGATTCAGACTATTTTCAGTGAGCAAGCCAGTAAGAAGCATTCTTCCATGGCCTGTGCTTCAGTTCCTGCTTCCGGGTTCCTGCTTCCACATTCCTGCCCTAAGTTCCTACCTTGGGCTCCCTCAGTGATGAACTATGACCCGGAAGATTGTTAGTGATGGAGCCCAGCGCTTTGGGCTATTGGCGCATGTCCTTCAAGAAAGTAAAATAAAGGGTTGGTGAGATGACTCAGCAAGTAAGAGCATGTCTAGTCCTGCAGGGGACCTGAGTTCGATTCCTAGCACATGCTAGGCAGGTGCTCTACCGCTGAGTTACGGCCCAGCTCCACAGGCAAATTTTTGAACCAGTATTTAGCCTATCAGTTTCCTGGGGATTAACGATGCTCTTCAACAGACTGAGGTGTTGCCAAGTTAAGTACTTTCAAATGGTTGCATATAGGCACAATTCAACTAAGCTTCAACAGGATGCTAGTGCTTAACTTCAAATTCTCTTGATTCTAATAAGACCTCTGTGTTAGCCGGGTGTGGTGGCACACGCCTTTAATCCTAGCACTCGGGAAGCAGAGGCAGGCGGATCTACAGAGTGAGTTCCAGGACAGCTGGGACTACAGGGAGACCCTGTCTCAAAAAAAAAAAAAAAGACCTCTGTGTATCTAAATAAGGAGAGTATTTTTTTCTCATGACATTGAGAATTGAACTCCAGTCTTTATGAATGCTAAATAAGTGGTCTAATGCTGAGTTATGCCTCTAGCCCCAAGACACTAAGGTGTGAGACTCTGTCTTAAAAAAAAAAAAAAAGTAGAGGGGCGGGAGAGATGGGTCAGTGGTTAAACGCGCCAACTGCTCTTACAGAGGACCTGGGTTTGATTCCCAGCACCCACATGGCGGTTAAGAACCATCTTTAACTCCAGTTCTAGGGGAATCCGACGCCCTCTTTTGACCTCCGCGGCATTGCACAACACAGGTGTACCAACCTACATGCAGACAATACACTCATACACATAAAATAAATAAATAAATAAATAAATAAAGTTTTTTAAAAAGTAGAAAAAAAGAATATTTTCAGCTTACATTGTGTTTGTTAGACATCCAAGAGTATTTGCGTATTTTGTTGAACCCAATATTTTCCCATAAATTATCAATTCATCATATAATGTAGCCATTAATATAAATCACTTTTAGTGAATTATTATTATTTTACTTATTTTGTGTGTACATGTCCATGGACATGTGGGCACAGGTGGAAGTCAGACACTATCTTGTGAGAGTCAGTTCCCTCTTTCCATTATGTGGGCTCCAGGAACTAAGCTCAGGTCATCAGGCTCAGCGTCCAGTGCTCTTACCTACGGAGCCATCTCGCTGGCCTCATTAAAAAAAACCATTAATGAAATATTTTGCATTCCATTCCAAATGAAGTCTTTACAATCTGCTTTGCATGTTATCATCTCAATTTAGGCTGATCACATTGAAATGCTCCATAGCTAGTGACCAGTGGCTACTAGACTAAGCATCACAAAGCATCACAGGTTGACATGTCCCAGGCAGAAGGTTGTGTTGGTGAGCTCTGATATCCCTTACCAAATGGAAAGTCCACCTTGTTAGTAGTGGTGCTGGTAGTAACATCCCCTCATTTACTATACCTTTGCTACACATCAGCATTTCATATTATATTGTTTAACCCCCACAGGACCCCTATGGACTGATTTAGTCTTATCTTTGATTTAGAAATGAGGGAAGTGGGGCTGGAGAGATGGCTCAGTGTGTAAGAGAACTGACTGCTCTGCCAGAGGACCCCGGTTTGATTCTCAGCACCCACATGGTGGCTAACAATCACCTAACTCCAGTTCCAGGGGCCCCAACTTACATACATGGCAGGCCATACATTCATACACCTAAAAGAAAAATAATAAATAAAATATTAAAAATATTTTTAGAAATGAGAACCAGTGAGATAAAATTTCACACCCAAAGAAATCTGTCCTTCTACACCGGTTTCTTCAGTAAACCTAAGTAGCTTTACCTATACCCCCTGCAGAATCAGAATACCCACCCTGATATGTTTTCTAATTTGCCAAGTTGGCACATGTCCTTCAAGAAAGTAAAATAAAGGGTTGGTGAGATGACTCAGCAAGTAAGAGCATGTCTAGTCTTGCAGGGACCTGAGTTCAATTCCCAGCACCCACATCAGTGTCTCACAACTGCTTGCAACTCCAGATCTCAGAGATCTAGTGCCCTCTACTGGCCTCTTCTGGTGCCTGCATGCACATGCACATACACATAATTAAAACTAAATCTTTTAAAAAGTCAAATAATACAGAATTGTATAAATTAAAAATGAAATTGTCTCCTTATTTCCCCTCATCATAACCTTATTTTGACAATTCCCTGCTAATTTTGGTTTGGGCAAAATTTGACAGTTTTTAGACCTTGCACACATGTCTGTCTAAGAGGGGATCTTGTTAGTAATGACAGAGACAGGCTTCTATGCATATGTCTTAGCAGGGCCATGAGAGCCTGCTAGAAAGCACCAGAGGTTTTCCAGCCTTCTCTGTGTTATGGAATAGGTTACATAATATTTGAATCTTTGGTTTAATGAAGGTTGGATATCATTTACCCATGGGACCCAAGGACACAGTTCAGCAACTCAGTCAGAGTGCTTGTGTAGTACTCTTGAGAGCCTGGGTTTAAACCTTATCACTGTCGATTTTGTCTGTGAAACTTCTTAGATATGATACCTGTTCTAGAAATTTAAAAAATATTTTGTTATTTTTCTTTTATGTATATGAGTGTATTGCCTGCATATATATAAGTGTGTGCACCTATGTTGTGAAATGCCCACAGAGGTCAGAAGAAGGCATCAGATCCCCCAGACCTGGAGTTATAGATGGTCGTTAAACAGCCAGGTCGTGTTGGGAATGGAAGGCAGGTCCTTTGCAAGAGCAGCCAGTGCTCTTAATCACTGAGCCATCTCTCCAACCCCTAGAGCAATTTTTTTATTGCCGTGATTATCAGTCTATTTGACCATTCTGCCTCCTTTTTAAAAAATTTTATTTTTGTGTGTGTATGAATGTACTGTCTGCATGTAGGTTGGTGAACCCGTGTCATGCAATGCCACAAAGGTCAGAAGAGGGTGTCAGATTCCCCTGGAACTGGAGTTAAAGATGGTTCTCAGCCACCATGTGGGTGCTGGGGATTGAACCCAGGTCCTCTGCAAGAGCAGTCAGTGCCCTTAACCGCTAGGCCATCTCGCCAGCCCCACTGCCTCCTTTTGTATAGATTTTAGGGATGTGCTAGCCTAAAATTTATCTCATTGATTTAAAATTTAATGGCGTAATATCAATAAAAGGACTCAATTTTCTGTTATTTGAATTAATCTTCAGTTGACTGTTTAGTTCAAATATTTTTAATTTTTAATAAATTTATTAAAGCTATGACTATTGTCAGATTTTTTTTTTTTGCTTTGGCTCTATCGAGAAGGTTTTTCTAATTAAGGTCTGATTATTATTTGCCTCCAAATAGCTGTTTCATTTTTAATTTCCCTTTAAACTGAAAAAATATTTTGAATTTCTAATGTGTATAGAATTTTTAGGTCATTTATTTGTTGTTATATCTAATTTTGGATTTATGACAAGTTTTGCAGAGTATAATCTATGATTTTGACTTTTTGATTGATAGAAATTATGTTGCAGGTGATTAATTTTAAAATGTTTCATTAATGCTTAAAAAGAGTAAGTAGTCATCCCTTAATTCCAAAATTATCAATTCAGGAGTGTTGCTTATGTTACTAAAATATTTCATTTTTTAAATTTTATTTATTTATTTATTATTTTTTATGTGTATGTGTGTACTGTCTGCATGCAGGTTTGTGCACTCGTGTCGTGCAATGCCACAGAGGTCAGAAGAGGGAGTCGGATTCCCCTGAAACTGGAGTTAAAGATGGTTCTTAGCCACAGTGTGGGTGCTGGGAATCGAACCCAGGTCCTCTGCAAGAGCAGTCGGTGCTCTTAACTGCTAGGCCATATTTCCAGCCCAGTATTTCATTTTTTAAAGTTATCAACTGATGCTAAAATATTTATTTTTGTTTTGTGTCTCAGTCTGTCAATTTTTGCTTCTAATATTTGCTCTTAAATTTTAACACTTTCTGGTTTTTGCCTTGCCACATAAAATTCATGATTATCTTATTTTCTTATTGGCTTTTGCCTTTCACCACTTTGACCATCTCTCCGCTATGTGGTGCTGCTTTAACATGGCTTCTGTCGTGTTAGCATCACTGATGTGCCTTTACTTTTGCCAGAAAACAAAACAAAACAAATCAATGCTCACTATGCTTCATTCCTTTGTCTTCATGATCTTTTAAAAGTCATTAAACTTGGGGCTGGAGAGATGGCCTAGTGGTTAAGAGTGCCAACTGCTCTTGCAGAGGACCCAGGTTTGATTCCCAGCATCCACATGGCGACTGAGAACTGTCTTTAACTCCAGTTCCAGGGCAATCAGATGCCCTCTTCTGACTTCCGCGGCATTGCATGACACGGGTGCACTGACCTACATGCAGACAGTACATTCATACACATACAAAACAAATAAAATTTAAAAATTAAAAAAAAATTTAAAAAGTCATTAAACTTATTCATTCTTTGCTTTGATCACATTCACCCCCCTGCCCGAGACCTCCCTCTAACTCCTTCCAGATTCACCACCCCCACCCTCTCAAATTCAGGACTCTTTCTTTTAATTGGATTTGGAGCTTGGATGGGCTTGCTGCTGTGAATTTGTATGAATAACTACATGCCCTCATTTTTTTTTTTTTTTTGAAGACAGGGTCTCCCTGTAGCCCCAGCTGGCCTGGAATTCACTATGTGGATCAGGCTGGTCTCACAGAGATCTGCCTGCCTCTGCCTCCTGAGTGCTGGGATTAAAGGGGTGTGCCAAAATATCTGACCTCTCTCTTTTTTAAAATGAGAGTGTTTTTTAAACATTCATGGGTGTTGGGAGGGCCATCCTCTGACCATGGTCACCCTGTCAGGGGCCACGTACTTAAATTGACTCTCATTCTCCAAGAAACCATCAACTGTCCATAGCTCCTCAACTGGGTGTCGGGGGCAGGGGGCCCAGAACCCTTCCCTCCTCCATGTTAGAATGTCTGCTGGTCTGATCTAGAGTAGGCCTCACATGTTGACAGCCAAGGCAACTGTGTCAGATGCAACAGTCCTATCATGTCCAGAAGACACTGTTTTGCTCTGGTTTTCCCTGACCTCTGGCTCTTAAATTTCTAACACACTTCATAGCCATGTGTCCAGCAATATTTCAACTTATAAATTTTACTGGCCATTTTCCTTGAAGCTTTTTGCCTCTTTTTAATTTTTTATTATTATTTTAAAATTTTTATTTATTCCTTTATTTTTAAAAATTTTATGTGCATGAGCATATTGCACACGTGCGCGCGCGCGCGCGCGCGCGTGTGTGTGTGTATGTGTGTGTGTGTGTGTGTGTGTGTGTAAGTGCACCTGTGTCATGCAATGCCCTCAGAGTCAGAAGAAGGCTCCTGGAACTAGAGCTACAGACAGTTGTTAGCCACCAGGTGGATACTGGGAATCAAACCTGGATCCTCTGCAAGAGAAGCCTGTGCTCTTAACCATTGAGCCATCTCTCTAGCCCCTTATCTCTATTTTTTAAATCCTTTTTATTTCTTTTTCATTTTCCTGAGTATCCTCCAATAACTTTTCAGAAAGATGTTTGCGCAATGTGCCCACTTTATTCCTCCCAGCGTCTGTTCCCTTTTCCTCCCTGGCTGGGACAGGCTGGTCTGTATAGACTATGTCAGGTCCCATTGCATGGCCCCTGGAGGGTTCTGTACACTATAGTCACAGTAGGTAAATACAGTAGTCACTGGAGACCTGTAGGGACTGGTTCCAGGATGCCCATGAACAGCAACATCAGAGATGCTTGTCTTTTGTATAAAATGGCACAATATCTGCATATTACCCAGCACATGTCTCATATGTGTTACATCATTTCTAGATTATTTATAACATTTCATATAATCTATATGCTGTATAAATAGTTTTAATGAATTGTTTAAGGAATAATGATGAGAAGCCTATACATGTTCAGTACAGATGCAATTATACTATTTTTGACATGTGTGTGCTTCACACACACACACACACACACACACCTTCTGATCTACTTAGTTGGATCTGAGTTTGGTTGAAGTGGGGGGCTGCAGATGCTACCTGGGGTCCTTTATAGACTCTTTCACCCTGATTCAAGTATGCCATTGGACCCTGCTACTGCCTGACTGACATGGCACTCTCAAGCAAGCACTTCATTCTGTTGGTACAACATCCATGTGATCCGATGTCTATCTCCTTTAGGCTTTGTGTCAGCATACATTTTCTTTTTTTTAATTTTTAAAAAATTTATTTTCATATGTGTCGGATTCCCCTGGAACTGGAGTTTTCCTGGAATTGGAGTTACAGACAGTTCTCAGCTGCCATGTGGGTGCTGAGGATCGAGGCGCTCTTAACCGCTAGGCCATCTCTCCAGCCCCAAGCATACTTTTTCTTTCTTAGTTTTCACTTAGTTGTGATAAAATCAAACATATAATTTCAAATACATGTACATGTAATTCTCAGATTCATGTGTAAGATGCCACTGTTAACAAGCAAGCCTATGGCCAGAGACCAAAAACACTGCTTCCTACTTTCAGGACATGACATAGGCTTGGGAAATAACTCAACCTGTTAGATTCTCAGAGAAAGAACCCCATGTTTGCTGAGCACTGAGGAAGCAGCTGGGAGAGGTGCATGAAATCTCCTGGGTCTCTAGGAGTTGAGGGTGGTTAGTGGGTTATGTAAGGCTGGGCCCCGTCTGGTTTTGCCTTCCTTGTCTTTTGAAGTTCAGGCTCCTTGGTGACAGTGGATGGTTGAGAAGAGGGGGGTTGCCAGGATGTTCACTTACGGTATTCAACAGGTTGGCTTTTATGCTGGTTGTCAGATGCATATTTAAACATATACATGTTGTGTAATTGGTTTTAATGAAAAACCTCAGGACTGTGTGACTTTGAATGCTAATCTCCCCAATGTTGTCCTTCCTCTCTAGGGCCTGGGACGCAAGAAGGTCTCCCCAGATAAAGGACAACACGTTTCTAAAAATTTCAATGAGTGGGCATGTGACTCTATTCCGTCATGTCTTGATGGCATTTCCAATAACAAAATATCATATGTGTATAAGAAAGCTGAGGTGATCACAGACTTCCGACGCTTTCCAAGATCTTATGATGGAAGGTGGAATGATTTCAAATTTGTTGCCAGGCCAAACCATGAGGAGACTTTGATAGAGAAGCCAAAAGAAAGACTTAATATTGACACCCAGTCTGTTTCTCTACAGGAGTCCTAATCCTTCCAGAAGGTTTATGATGTGTTTGGTATATTTCATCAGACATTTGTAAAGTATATATCTTGTACCAACACCACCACTGAATTGTTGAAATATTTTTATGACTTTAATAAGGTTAAAAATGTCCAAATATTTATAAAAATATGTAAAGCTATGTGCATGTGTAAATAACTGTTAAGATTGTCACATTTTGGTGGGGGGTAGTTTTAAGGTTACATAGGTCAGATATGGTTCCATTTTCACTTTGACATTCCAAATGGTACAGAGAGAGCAAAAGGTCCCATTTCATCTCCAACCCTTGTCCTGTCATAGAAAATTATTCAACTACTTGTTTCTATTCTATGCATATAACTCATGTACCTGTATGGAAATACATAAAAATTTGAATTTGAGTCACAATATATAACATTTTATAAATACATTTTTATGTCTAGTCTTGTACCTTTGTGTTCTTTCAGTGTCGGTATAAATAATGAGTTGGATGATTTTATCTCTCATACATTCTCTCTCTCTCAACAAACACCATGATAGACTGCATTCCATTGCCGCTTCGTGCTACTCTCCTACAAAGTACATTCAAAATTTGAAGTGATTTCCTGTCAGTATTTACAAGTTTAATTTTTATTTTTGTGTTCATGTATATATGGTGTGCATGCATATGTGTATGTGTTTGCATGTGTGTATGCTCACATGTGAGTGGGTGCATGTGTCTGTGATTGGAGGCCAGAGGTTGATGTTGGAGTATCTTTCTCCATTGGTTTCCATTTTATTTACTAATGCAGGATCACTTACTGAACCAGAGCCTGCCCAGTTGGTTGGTCTAGCTAGTCAGTTTGTGGGGTTACAGGCAGGCTGCAATGCCCACCCAGCTTTCTGTGGGTGCTGGGGATACAAGCACTGCTTCTCCTGTTTGCATAGTAAGCCACCTCTCTAATCTTTCTGTTTCTTAAAAATCTAAAACTATCTGGGTGTGGTGGTGCACACCTTTAATCCCAGCACTGGGGAGGCAGGGGCAGGCAGATCTCTTGTGAGTTCAAGGCCAGCCTGGTCTACATAGGGAGTTCCAGGCTAGCTGGGGCTACAGGGAAACCTTGTCTCAAAAAAGAACAAAGAAAAATACTAATGCTGTCTAGTGTTTCCTCACATGGATGTGCTATAGTTCCAGTACGCTATTTTGTTTTGTTTTTAAAGATGGTTTCCTGTAGTCAAGGCTGGTTGCAAAATGTATTGTATAGCTGAGGGAGGCCTTGAAATTCTCATCTTCCTACTTATAGACTTTAAACATTTTTAGTTAATTTTTCAAACACTTTCTATTTATTTTAACTTTATGAGTGTTTGGTCTGCATGTATGTAAGTGCACCCATGTGCCTATGTCCATGTGGCCTGAAGGAGACAAGAATTCTCCTGGAACTAGTTACCAGTGGTTGTTAGCTGCCATGTCCATGCTGGGAATGGAACTCAAGTCCGCTGGAAGAGCAGCCAGTGCCCTTAATCACTGAGTCAGCTCTCTAGCCTCTATTTATTCCCTTTAGGTCTATACAGTTATGTCCTATCCTTTGACATTCTGAGAGAAGTTCCCATGCTACTTAACAACTCCATGAGTATTCTGCAGTTCTTCTCTTTTAAAATAGCCTATAAGGGGTGGAGAGATGGCTCAGTGATTAGGAGCACTGGCTGCTTTCACAGAGGACCAAAGTTCAGTTCCCAATACCTAGCTAGGCAGCTCACAGCTGCCTGAAACCCCAGCTCTAGGTTATCCAGTGTCCTTTTCTGACCACCACAAGCACTGCACTCACACACACACACAGACACACCCCGACACACCAGACACACACATCTAACACAAAATTTAAAATAGCTTATAATTGCTTTAAGCTTAAGCATTAAATTAAATTTTATTACTTTTCATTGTTAATATTTTTTCTTCACTTTTTTTTAATTTTAATTTTTTGGTCTTTTCGAGACAGGGTCTCCCTGTAGCCTCGCATGTCCTGGAACTCACTCTGTAGATCAGGCTGGCCTTGAACTCACAAAGATCTGCCTGTCTCTGCCTCCCAAGTGCTAGGATTAAAGGCGTGCGCCACCATGCCCGCTCTTTTTTTTCTTTTCACAGGAAAACAGAAATAATACAAAATTACAATAACAAAACAAAGCAACAAGAACAAAAAAGGGGAGGATTTCCATTTCTTATTCTGGTGAAATAAAGAATCTGCCTGGCTTGGTATGTGCTTCTCTTTTTTCTCTTTTCTCTTTCTTTTCTTTCTTCTTTTTCTGCTCTTTCAGGGCTACCAGAAGGACATGTGTTTACTCGCTGGTCAGGAAGTCTTGAGTTCTCAGCTGAGAAAGAGTCTGGTTAATTTGGGGAGTCTCATCCCTAAACTGCCTAATCAATTTCTAGCTCCTGTTTAGTTTTGTTAACCTCTGAAAAGGGTCACCCCAATTGCCAGAAGGGAATTGGAATGCCGACTGCTCTGACTTCTTCCATGCTGAAAAGGGACGTTGGGTATGGCAACTGGGGTATCCCCCATTCAGAGGGTCAATCTAAAAGACCCCCAAGCTTACCTATAGAAGGAAAACAACCTTGACTGGTGCCTGTGACAACAAAATGAAGGCAGGAGTAGTAAGGTACATGATTTCGGCAGGGGACCAAGAGAAGTAAGAACAGGGTGAATTCCAATGTCCAACCTAAAAGTCCATTAGAATTTCTTGACTAGGGATTTCAAAGTGTCTGTTTCTTAGGTTTTTCCTTCTTTTCATTTGGCCATGATGCCTTGACTAAGGATCTGCTTTTCAGGCTTTTTAATAGTCAGGATATAAGTTTCCACTTAGATAGTTGCTAGAAAGAAAGAGGAAATTTTATTATTGAGCATTAATTAGCAACAATAGTGGACTTGTTCTTTGGCTGCAGGTGACCCTACTCTTTTTTTTTAAATAATTTTTTAAAAATTTTATTTATTGCACGACACGGGTGCACAGACCTGCATGCAGACAGTACATTCATACACATACGGAAATAAATATAATTAATAAAAAAAATTAAAAAAAAATTTTATTTCCGTATGTGTATGAATGTATTGTCTGCATGCAAGTCTGTGCACCTGTGTCATGCAATGCCGCAGAGGTCAGAAGAGGGGTCAGATTCCCTGGAACTGGAGAAGTTCTCCTGGAATTGAGTTTTCTGACGGTTCTTGGCCGCCATGTGGTGCTGGGAGATTCGAACCCGGTCTTGTAAGAGCGGTTCGGCGCCCTTAATCACCACGCCACTCTCCAGCCCGTGACCCTACTCTTAATCAAGGCCACGATCTAAGGTTTTTATGCCTGTTTCACATTATTTCATATAACTTTACACCAAATATGTGGAGGCACAATTTTTAGGCTTTAAAAGAAATGTATAAAAAACTAAAAAACTAAAAGAAATAATTGACTATTATCTTTTGGTTATTACTTTCTTTTGGCGGTGCTTACGCCCACAAACAATACGGGCAGCAGATTAATCAAACTTTGTTTTCTCAAGGTCATTTAACATTCTGGTCTTCAGGGGGCACTCGGGTTTTGGGGGACAGGGCGGGGTGGGGGGAGGGGGGAGTGCCTGGCTCCTTCTGGCCATTCTTAACCAGTTCCATCTACTGAGGACAAAGTCAGGTCTTGCTAGACCCAGCTTCCCTTTGGCACAAAAGGTGACTTTCCTCTATATTGAGTTTCCTCTTTATAGACTGGACACTGGCTAGGGTTCTATTGGTGGATCTCCAAGACCTCCCTGCTCAGGAAGCCTGGTGACTCACAATTGCAGAACATTTTAAGAGACGCCCCCATACAAAATCTCATGGGACAAATTAACCACAGAGGGCAAGGAACAAAACTGACCCTTAAATCCCTTAGCCAAATTGGTGTGAGCATTAGGCATGGGCACTAAGCACTCAAAAAAGTTAAGTTACACCAATCTGGTACTTATAATTACTGTATCATATTTAGGTAAAGCTTGAAGAAAAGCCTAACACACCTTGCATAAACACTAACTGGAAGAGATTTAACACCAAAGGATAATCAGGCAAAGCTGATAAGAGAAATGTAAATAATTTTAGGCATATCTTAAATATAAATTCTTTACTACAAACAGAAGTAGTCTCTTTACTTTCCCAAATCCCATATCCTGGTTTGTACTTTTCTAATAACAGGGAACATACCTGTTGACTACAACTAAGCTGAGAAAATTTACCAAGTCTGTCCAAACTGTCTCCTTTTGGGGTGCATGCTACTAGTTCAGGGAAGTAAACCTAGCCTTTTTTGAGACAAGTTATCTTGAAATGGACAGAACAGACATCAAAAGTAACACTTGTGTAATAGACAGACACCAAAAAATATCTTTCAGTAGTCAAAGGTAACCCATTACTTGTCTATGCCCCTTTAATCCGAATCTACAACCATATGTCTAGTACAAGTCATAAATGGACAACATCTAGTACAAGTCAGAAATGGACAGAAAACCAACCACAACTCTGTGTGGTTATAATCCCATCCATCCAATCAGTAAACTGGCTTTAATGTTTATACCATTCCATTCTAGAAACATTTAACCACTTCAATCCAGTACAGAGTATCTTATTTTCTACCAAACTTTGCAATATTTATGCCCATCCAGATAAACGGGGCAGTTCCCTTAAACATATCACAACAAAATAAAAACCTCAAAGTGACCCAACAAGTCCCGGGGCTGGCTCCAGCCAACCCAATCTTTCCAGATACTCAGAAATGCACCACATAGGCCTGACAAAAAGCCTTTCTATCTGCTCCAAAGATGCTCCACCTATTGATCAAATATCTCACACAGAAAACACAATCAAAGGCCTTGAATTCTATTTTATCTAGTGTAACATAGTGACTCCTCCTTCTTTCTTAGTGCCATTTACTTGTATTATTTTATACCCTCCTTTCACTTGGAATAATATCTATCTTTAAAGGTGAGGTAAGTTTCTTGGAGACAAGAAAAAAAAAGATGGGTTTTGTTTCTTTTTTTTCAGCTTTTTTTTCTCTTTTATTTATTTTTTTTTAATTTTTTAAAATTTATTTCTGTATGTGTATCAATGTACTGTCTGCATGTAGGTCTGTGCACCCATGTCGTGCAATGCCGCGGAGGTCAGAAGAGGATCTCGGATTCCCCTGGAACTGGAGTTCTCCTGGAATTGGAGTTTCAGACGGTTCTTGACCGCCATGTGGATGCTGGGGATCGAACCCGGGTCCTCTGTAAGAGCGGTTGGCGCTCTTAACCACTAGGCCATCTCTCCAGCCCTATTTGTTTATTTTTTAAGGGATTCTGAGATAACATTGACATTACTCAGTTTGCTGTACAATTAGGTAATTGGTGCATTTTTTAAAAAGTGAGCCAAATATTAAGCATAAGCAATGAAAGTAAGTAACATTCATATAAAACCAATTTGCAGGTATCTATGTCCAAATTTTTAACAACCCAAGGTTCCCATAGTCCAGTTGGAGAAGCTTGTATGCACAAGCATGTTGATCAAATAGGAGTCCAGTCTATATTGCTGTAGTCTCACGATTCACCCCAATCTCTCCACAGCTCTTACATTCTACCACACCTCCTCTTCCACAAGTTGTTCCCTAGGCTTTGGGAAAGGGGCACAAGTGGGTGAAAAGCAAAACAGTCTATTTTCTCTGGAGATGTCATTTTGGACTCTAGTCTGTTCAGGTTTTTTCCCTTCATGGATTGACAGCTTATCCAGGGATACCTTTTTTTCTCAGGGATACTTTTTAAATCCTACTAACAAAGCACAAGCAATTAGATGTACAGGCATTTAAGCAGTATTAAGCAATTATTATGGCAAGCTAAGCTGTGAGCATAGACACAGATGCTTGGATGGTATGCTAATCCGCAAACTGTGGTTTCTCCATAAAGGGTGACAAGTTCTTATTGTGGCTTATAACATCTCCTAACCACTAGAGGACATAAGCTTGTGGCATCCACTGTGAGTTATTCCTCCAAGGAGAGAGCTAATATCCAATTAGATTTGGGATATATATAGACACATGGCTGCCACTGTTGCGCAGTATCTCCAGGCAATTGAGGTGTAACTGATACTGATGGAGGAGCCTTGCTTGTCTCAAGGAGGCCAATATTTTGCTGTATTGCTTTAGTGGCCTTTGGTAA
>VZQC01001686.1:1886623-1930599 GCA_009823505.1 Rhizomys pruinosus
TTTTTTTTTTTTTGTATTTTTTGAGACAGGGTGTCACTGTAGCCCCAGCTGTCCTGGAACTCACTATTTAGACCAGGCTGGCCTTGAACTCACAAAGATCTGCCCTGCATGGGCCATCACACCTGGTGGTATGTATAGTCTTTTAGAAGCGGGAGTATTTTAGATCAGGCTCTTCTGGCTTTTATCATCTGCATTGTGAAATCAGCTGTAATTCTGATAGGTTTTCCTCTGTAGGTAACTTGTTTTTCTTTTGTAGCCCTTAGTATCCTTCCTTTGCTTTGAACATCTTGTGTTTTTACTATGATATGGCATGGAGAATTTCTTTTCTGGTTCTGTCTGCTTGGTGTTCTAATACTTGTATAGGTGTGTCTTGCTTTAATTTGGGAAAGTTTTCCTCTAAAATTTTGTTGAAGACCTGGGCCATATTGTTATCCTGTGAGATCTCTTCCTCTTCTATCCCTATAATTTGTAGGTTTGGTCTTTTCATAATATCCCACAGTTCCTGGTTATTTCATTCTTGTGTGTTTTTTTTTAATTTTTCATAATCTTTACTTGATTTATTGTCTTCCAACCTTGATAGGCTATTTTCTACTTCATCCATTCTTTTTTTTAATATATTTTTTATTTATTTTCATGTGTATGAGTGTACTGTCTGCATGTAGGTTGGTGCACCCGTGTCGTGCAATGCCGTGGAGGTCAGAAGAGGGTGTCAGATTCCCCTGGAACTGGAGATCTCCTGAAATTGGAGTTACAGACGGTTCTTAGCCACTATGTGGGTGCTGGGGATCAAACCCGGGTCCTCTGCAAGAGCAGTCGGTGCTCTTAACCGCTAAGCTATCTCTCCAGCCCCCATCCATTCTATTATTAAAAGTTTCTCCCATCCTTTCCAAGTTGATGGTGGAATGTTGCATTTATTTTCTCATTTCAACTTGAATTTTCTTCAATGTTTCTATATCTTTTGTAATATCATTCCTCAATTTATTGTTGTCCTTTCAATTTATCCCTGTCTTCTTTTAGATCCAGGACTTCCTTGTTTATAAGCTCCTTAAATTCTCTCAAGTCCTTATTTTCTCTCATCATATTCATATTTGTTCTTTTGAGATCTGTATCTTGAGTTATATCCAAGGAGTCTTCATTATAGGGCACTTGAATAGGGGTATTAGTGTTTGGTGGAGATCCACCTGAGTCTTTCTTTCATTGAGCTTTAGGCATTTGGTTAGCTTCTGCTGGGAGTGATTCTAACATGAAGCTTAAGAGTTCATTGAGTTGACACTGATTTTCATTATATTCTTCAGGTGTTTTTTGACGTCTTAATTGATGTACAGGTGTGGATACTTTAGGCTCCAAAATCTCAACTCTGTCCTAACACTGTACAGACCAACACCCCTCACCCAACCAGTAAACAGTTCACTAAGCCACACAACACCCAAGCAGTCCTGAACCCCCTAGGCCTGCAAAACCCTCACCCTGAGGGCCCCATGCACTCCCGGTCCAGTGGGCTTGAAGGTCACAGTGCTTCCCCTGCAATGCAGCTGGAGTCCCCTACATGCAAGTGGGGTGAACCCCAATCATCCATGGGTGAGATGTTCTCACAGAACCACTGTATGCCACCATCCTTAATCTATCAGCTGATCCTCCAGGGTCAGATGCCAAGGTCTCTACCTGGGTTCAGTGAGAGAAAGGCTGGACACCAGGGCTTTCCCTTTTGTCTCTTGACACCCTTAGGTGATGTCTTTAGCAACAAGTTATAGTCCCTCAGGATCCAAATGCCCTTGGACCACCTCCAATGCTTCCCAATGATCTTAGGGGCCCCTAAGTTCCCCTCCCCAACTTTGTCCTTAGCTGCTCAGAATGCACCTGCTGCCTCAGGAGCCACCATCTTGGAAAAGCCCCTCATTAATATTTTATTAATCCCTATTTCTATGTTATGAGTAGCAATTAAGATTTGTGTGGCCAGGGGTGGTGGTGCATGTGTTTAATTCTAGCACTTGGGAGGCAGAGGCAGATGGATCTCTGTGAGTTCAAGGCCAGCCTGATCTACATAGTGAGTTCCAGGACAGCTGGGGCCACAGGGCCTGTCTCAAAAAAAAAAAAAAAAAAAAAGGATTTGTATGATTTCTGTTTACTAAAATGTTTCAAATGTCTCAAGACACAGTCTATTTCACTGATGTTCCTACATGGCTTTAGTGATTGGGCCATCTCCCTTTTAAATAACCTTTTTATGAAAATAATTATAGGGTGGTGGGAGCAGTCCTTAAGCTTCATCTTCAAGTTTAATAAAAGACTCTTAAATGATCTATTCAGCCAGTCTATTGAGGTTTCTACATGAGCAGACATTTTGATTTCCAGGGTGTCTCTAGTTCTTATTTATGGGTGCAATGTTCAATGCTGTCTGATACTAACTTTCATGACTCTACAATCTTGTTATTTTCCTCCTCTCACTTGTCTCCTTGGCCCTTGTGTTTATCTTGCTTGGTACGCACATTCGATTCTTGATTTGCGTTCATGGCTTTTGAGGATCTCAAATGATTCGTCGTGAGCTCTGTGTTTGTTCTTGTTTCTTTTCGAGACAGGATCTCTCTGGAACTTACCATGTAAACCCTGCTGGCCTCCATCTCACAAAGATCTGCCTGCCTCTGCCTCCCAAGTGCTGGGATCAAGGGCATACCCCACCCTGCCTGGCCTGTATGTGTGTGTGTGTGTGTGTGTGTGCGTGCGCGCACGCGCGCGCGTGTGGCGTGTATTTATTCTTATATTGTCGGCATGAGTGTGGGTAAGAGGCTGGACATAGAGCCCTGGGTGTCACCACTAACTAGTACCTCTTCAGGGAGAGAGTGCCCAGTTTATCTGTTGATACCTTTCTTTTTTAAAAAATTTTTTATTTATTTCTGTATGTGTATGAATGTACTGTCTGCATGTAGGTTTGTGCACCCGTGTTGTGTGATGCCGTGGAGGTCAGAAGAGGGCGTCAGATTCCCCTGGAACTGGAGTTCTCCTGGAATTGGAGTTTCAGATGGTTCTCGGCTGCTATGTGGGTGCTGGGGATTGTACCCGGGTCTTCTGCAAGAGCGGTTGGCGCTCCCAACCACTAGGCCATCTCTCCAGTCCATGTTGATACCTTTCTAGGACACTGCTCCGACCCCCTAGCTCAGGTACCTACTCCCAGTTCATCTACTCTCACATGAACCTTGATTCAGTTCACTGCGTGCTAGGTAATGATGGGGATCAACCCTGGCAGAAGACCTCTTTAAATAACCCCACCCAATGCCCTGGGTACCATTTCTCCCCCAATCCACTGCCTCTATGCCAGCACCCCCTTTCATACATTTCCAACAGACCTGACATAAGCACCATTTATTTCTGTCTCTCTTCCATCCCTTGTCAGAGATGGATGTAATGTAAAAGCAAAAACAATAGGGAACAAAAACTCCTGTGATTACATTCCTGCCTCCCAGTGGCTTCTCACCTGAGACCTGTCCTCGGTTTGTTGAAATAGATCGGCATGTGTAAGAGAGGTGTTAGATATATTATCACCCAATCCAAGGCTCTCTCCTTGTAGTCAACAGGCTTGAATATAAAAGAGGAAAAAAAGGTATGCTTCTTAAGATATAGGTCAATATACTTGAGTGCTGCACCTGGCAGCCACCTATACCCTGCCTCCCACACCTTACAGACTAAGGTCTTAGGTGTTCAGAAAAACTATTTTTTTCTTTTTAATTTTTTATTGAATTTTTGTGTATTTCATACAGAACATCTCAATCATCTTAATCATCTTTATACCCCTTCTTCCTTGGCAACCCTCCCACCGCCCCCCACTGGAATTCAGACAGTCTGTCATTTGTGTTAAGACCTAGTGTGCCAAATGAGTGTTCGCAGATCATTCTCAGTTGCAGGTTCATCCACTGAGCTCTAGTCGGCCTATCCAGAGTTCCTCACTTTAAGATCAGCTCTTCTTCACACAACAGTAATCAGCTGCCAATATTTCTTCAGCTAAGATTGGGATCTGCTGCCCATTTCTGAGTTTACAAGGGTTTTGTGCATGCTGTACAGCATTGCTGTAGGTTCATAGGAGCAGGGTCCCACGGGCGTGTAGGATTTTATTTCCATATGGTCATGCATCTCTTCCCTGGCTCTTACAATCTTTCTGTCCCCTCTTCTACAATGGTGCCTGAGTCCTGGCTGAGTGAAGCTTCATAGAGGAGTCCTGTCCAAGAACCCACACTTGGCAGACTCCTAATCTCCACGGTTTGGCCACTAAAGACCTTTTGTGCTCCTGCTCCTCTGTTGCATGAGAGAGCTTCTTTAATGAGAGCTGAGAGATTCATCAGTGTCCTCTTGGCCCCTTGTTCTGTGCTGTGTGAGCCTTAGGTGTAAAGATTGCATTGTAGATGTGCCACTTAGGCTTGAGGAATTCATAGACAATGTCTGTGAGCAGTTGTGGTACTCTGTAATAGTCTTTGGTGCAAAAGAAGCTTCTTTGATGAGTGGTGAGTGGGATGTTTGTCTGTAAATATAAGGATACATATTTTTCACTTAGAAGTTTGGGGATGTGACAGCCTTGGGGATTTCTCTAAGATCTATGACCTTTTCGTCTGTGTATTTGGCTGTGTTTACAGTACCAGATAAGAGTTTCCGCCCATTGAGTGGGCTTTAAGTCCAATTAGTTAGCTATTTTGATTGCCCCCAAGGTAAAAGTGCCACTACTGCACCAATAGTGTACGCTGTGTAGGTCACTGATGTGGACATTTGGTGTTGGACTGTTGATTGATGCTCTCCCTTAGCAGCTTACACAGTGCTCTCCCAAGCTGTGAGAGCAGCCTTCAGGGGTTCCAGGTCAGTTCCAGCTCCATTGCTCTAAATCTGGTCTCCAAAGTATGTCTTGTCTTCAGAAATACAGTCTTATCTTTAAGTTTTGGGACGCGACCAAGGGCTGTGTCAATAGCCTGTGTAATTTTGGGAGTCTCTTGGACTATCCTGGCCAGTGACTCAAAGGGAGGCTTCTCCTGTCTGGATCTGTTTCTTGTTATGTAGCCTTCAGCTATGCACCTGGGCTCACATAGAGATATTGTATATGTAATTTGTCATTAGATTGCTAGACTAAATATGATTCCCTCAGGTTCAGAAAAACTAAATTTTAAAAGAAGACTCAAGGAAATAAAGGGACTGTCAGATCACATCTTATGCATTGCAAGTGGGCACTATGGTGGTTTCTACCTCTGTTTCTTTTCTGAGAGATACCTTACTGAGCTTCCTGTTCCTGTTTCAAGAGATTCTGTTTTTGTTGTGGTGTATTTTATTTTATTTTATTTTATTTTATTTATTTTATTTATTTTTTTTGGATAAAGCATGTTTAATTTTTTTAAATTTATTTTTATTGATGCTTTGTGTATTTCATACACCATTTTCCAATTCAGTTCAGGCATATATCCCCCTCCCTGCCCCCTATCCCCCACCCCTACCCATCGCAGATCGTGCATTCTGCCATAGGTTTTTCTGCATCTTTCTCTGCTTTTTTTGTTTTGTTTTGGTTTTCATTTTTTTTTAACAAAGGTGATAATTTTGTGAGTACAAGCATCCTTCACGTAAAACCAATTTGCAAGCAGTTGTGCCCAACCCACCAGCTCATGGGTCCCACCATCCAGCAAGGGGGGCTTGTAATGTTCAATCAAGTGATCAAACATGATGTCCAGTCTATATTGTTGTAGTTTCACCATTAACCCCAATCGGAGCCCTTCATTCTACCACGCCCCCTCTTCCACAGATTGTTCCCCTAGGCTTAGAAAAGGGCACAGGTGGATGAGAATCAAACACTCTCAACTTTCTCTGGAGCTGATGTTTGGTCTCTAGTCAGTTCTGGCTGTTTTCTTCATGGGCTGCCAGCTTGTCCAGGCTTAACCTTTCGATCCTACTAATGAAGCACATGCAATTAGATATTTAGGTATTTAAACAGTATAATATTAGCCTTTCGATCCTACTAATGAAGCACAAACTTATTAGATAATATGGGTATTTTAAACAGTACTAATTGTTATGGTAGGTTACTTTATTTTTTTTAATTTTATTTATTTTCTGTTTGTGTATCAATGTACTGTCTGCATGTAGGTTTGTGCACCGTAGTCGTGCAATGCCGCGGAGGTCAGAAGAGGGTCTCGGATTCCCCTGGAACTGGAGTTCTCCTGGAATTGGAGTTTCAGAGGTTTCTCGGCCGCCATGTGGGTGCTGGGGATCGAACTGGGTCCTCTGCAAGAGCGGTCGGTGCTCTTAACCGCTAGGCCATCTCTCCAGCCCCTGTTGTGGTGTATTTTAATAGAATGTTTCCTAACAGGCATTTTGGCATCCAGAGCTTCCTTTAATGTCCAGTGCTCTTTCTTGGGGTACATATCTGATAATGACCCAGTCATGGGGTACTTGAAAGTCATCTTGGAGTAGCACTGAACTTGACTCTCAAGGTTATGTCCAACTCAAAGGGTCCTAGGGCTTCAACTCTGTTCAGGACAGGCTCTAGGCAAAGCCTTTGGCTACCTCCCTCAGGAATGTCTCTCCAGTACAAGTGCAACCCTCAAATTTCTTCTGTTCTCCGGGGAAGGGCTTAAAACACTCGCCCCCAGACTGGTTCACAGCCTTCTTCTGCCTAACCTCTTCTTTCTGTGTCTAAAACCCAGCAATCCCAGACAAGAACCAATACTTCTGTTTCCTGAAGGTGAAATTGAAAAGATTCCTTGAGGGCTGGGGAGAGAGAGAGAGCTGTGCAAACATAAGCATCTGAACCCCCAGAACCAATGTAAGAAGTCAGACATGGCTACATATGCCTGTAACTCCACCTTTGGGGTGTGGGGGGAGACAGACGGATCCTGCAAGTTTGCTGGTGAGCTGCTTGTTCAGCAAGAGATCCTGTCTCAAGGAAATAGGTGGAAAGTGATACAGAAATAAACCAGTGTCTTGTGCCCTCCACATGGGTGCACACGGGACAGAGCACCAACATATTCTAGTGTATATTCACCACAACACACACACACACACACACACACACACAACCGAGAGATAGAGGGGGGGGAGGAGAGAGAGAGAGAGAGAGAGAGAGAGAGAGAGAGAGAGAGAGAGAGAGAGAAAGAGAAAGGCAAAGACACACACTACTCAAAAAATGTTCAGAAACGGGGCTGGAGAGATGGCCTAGTGGTTAAGAGTGACGTCTGCTCTTGCAGAGGACCGGGTTTGATCCCCAGCACCCACATGGTGGCTGAGAACCGTCTTTAACTCCAGTTCCAGGGGAATCTGACACCCTCTTCTGACCTCTGCGGCATTGCACGACATGGGTGCACAAACCTACATGCAGACAGTACATTCATACACATACAAAAATAAATAATAAAATTAAAAAATGTTCAGAAACAAATCTGTACTTTTGTGAAGAAGGCACATGAATAATGAATGGAGATTATATTTACCATCTATAGAAACACACATTAGAAAGCCAGTCTCTCTTAATAGTGTCCTATGTAAAAAAAAATAATGCCATTATTTTTTTCACTTAATCCAGTGAACCAAGAACTCTTGTTCTTGGTATTTAACAGAGGGTAGGTCTGCAGACCCTCAAACACAATAATCCACTTGTATAAAGGTCTTCCGTAACTTGGCACCCAGTCAATGACTTGCTAAGGCTGGTTCTGTTTTAGTGGGTCTTTTGAACAGAGAAATAAATAAGCACTCAGTTACAGAAATCCCAACTTACTAATCAATTACATGCAGGTGTTTATAGATTTCTTCTGTCTTAATGAATTAGCCTTGGGCTTGTGCCATGCTAGGAATCACTTATGTACTAAAAGCTGATGGCTCCGCAACAGCATTCTGGGGAGATGCTGCCTGGTTTTCCTCCTAGAACAGTTCCAGGAAATGCCCCTTACTTCCTGTGCATGTAGTGGGGAAATGTGTAACTAAGGAGTCTCATTTATATCTGCAAAAATCTGGAGACCTGGGCTGGAGAGATGGCTCAGCAGTTAAGATCACATACTGCTCTTCCAGAGGACCTGAGTTCAATTCCCAGAAACCGCATTGGACAGCTTATAACTGCCTGTAACTCCAGCAGGATCCGATGCCTCTGGCTTCCTCAGGTGCTTGTACTCACATGCACATACACATACACAGACACAGACGTACATATATACACATAATTTGAAAAAACGGGGAGACCTTTGGGCACCACAGATAAAGGGGCTATGTAGTAGTCTCCTTTATGGAACAGGCTCTTAAATGCTAAGTATTTGGGGAGACAAAGAAGTATAGTCCCTGTGGTTCATTTTGACACTTATGACTATGATGTAAGGATATATTTTTTGTGACTACTTGTATATATGTATGTCTGTATGTAAGTATGGTATATGTATGTGTTCATTTAGGTATGTGCACATGGATGAACATGCACATGGAGGCCAAAGGTTGGTATCAGGTGTCTTCTATTGGGCTCCACCTTATTTTTAAAGATAGTCTTTTTATATTTTATTTATTATTTTATGTGTACAAGTGTATTATTGCCTACATGTATGCAAATGCACCCATGTTTTGCAATGCCCACAGATGTCAGAAGAAGTCATTGGATACCTGGAACTAGAGTTACAGACAGTTGTTAGCTGCCATGTGGGTGCTGAGAATCAAACCTGGGTCCACTGCAAGAATAGCCAGTGTTCTCAACTGCTGACCCATCTCTCCAGCCCCATGATAGTCTTTTACTTAACCAGAAGCTCATTGATTTGGTCAGGTTGGCTGGCCAATGATCTGTAGGGTTCCAGTGCTGCGGTCACAGGGGTGGATGCTAGGGATCAAGCCATGTGACAGGTACTTCATCCCTAATCCCCTGCTTTGTGACTTCTTATTTAGAACATCTTAGGATCAAAGCCATTCTGTGGTGGCCATATTCTGTGTCGACTACCAAGGTTGATAGGAGATAACTCAGGGAACAATCTCTACACGTGGCTTAGACCTGTCCCTGCTGGGTCAAGGCACAGGAAAAATGGACATTCACCCAATTCAACTCTTTTCATCTCCAAAATCGGCCCCATATTGAGGACTCATGGGGAGAGAGAGGGATATGGGGGAGGAACACTAAGCTAAAAATAGGCTTCCCATATGTTCTGCTGAGTTCAGGGAAGAATCTGTGCTGTTATGGCAACACCCTAAGAACCATGAAACAAGCGAGAAGAATCGATTTATTGCTATGGGCTCTTGGCTGCTGCCCATGTCTCTGGCTGGAACATGACAATGGGAGCTGGGCGTTTGGGAAGACCCCTTTCAGCTCTGCTGTGAGCATCGAGGCTTGGAGGTCTCGCAGCGCACTGCCTTTCCCGGGATGGAACAGCATGGCACTTCCCAAACATACAGGGTAGTCCCCGCACTGCACTCAGCCTGGAGCTGCTGGAGGATGGAAAGTGCTGGGTAAGTGTGAAATGCTGAGCACTGCCTTCACAAGGACCCATCAAAACAAACGAAAACATCCTGTTTAACACCCAGTATTTAAGCAAACATATTCCCAACATACCAAAATAATCCCCCCAAAATATTAAACAACAAATCAGCCCCCTGCCAGAGCCTGACTCACCGAATAAATGGAATGAAGAAACTGTAACTCACTCGCTTTACCAAGGCTGGCTGTCAGAAATCACTGACTTCATTAGGTGCAGTGTGTGACTTCCAGAGAACAGGAATAACCTCAAACGCTTTGTTCTGTCTCCTAATCAAAGTCACACAGGTCTATAAGTTCTTAGGTCAGGGAGCACAGGTGCAAAAGTGCAGCCTGCATTTGGTTCTCTTCTCCTCCTGTCCCTGCTCAAACAGGCACCAGAGCAAGGCTTGGCTCCCAGGCCCATCGCTTCGGCTCTCCTTGAACACTGATCCAACAGTGCCAGCATCATCTACCAGGGACAGTCCCAGTTCTCAAGGGGAAGAACAACTCTTCATTATTGACATTTGTTGGTCTACATGGAGGACCACAAGTGATGCCCATGGCAGAAACAGCTTTCTCTAGTGGAGAGTGCAGTTGTTCCTTAGGCTGGAGAAAGAAACATATGGTTCTGTTGGCTAGAACATTTGAGATCTCAGGACTGACAGCAGCCAGGAGTAAGGTATTCAGTCCCCTAACAAATGTCATTGAGGCTCCAAAAGAACACTGTGTGTGTGTGTGTGTGTGTGTGTGTGTGTGTGTGTGTGTATCACCATGTAGTCTCACAGGAGAAATATTCTTGTTCCCTTAAGGAACAAGTGGTATTGAAGGTCTGTGATTCCAGCACCTGCTGGATTAGAAGTTCAAGGCTATCCTTGGCTATATAGCAAGTTGCAGTCAGTCTAGGCTACATGAGACCCACCTACCTTGTCTCAAAACAAATGAACAAAAAAAAATCAAAGATTTCACAATATCCAATATCTGGAATCTTCTCAATCTTTCAAGGAAGAATTTGGCTTTTTGGGGGAATACAGTGATCAAGTGTTTAACCCCTGTTCTAGTTAGCTTCAGTTGTGAACTTGACGCAGCTGGGAAGAAGGAACTTCAGTTGAGGAATCTCCATTAGATTAGTTTGTGGGCAAGTCTGTGGGGCACTTTCCTAGTTACTAATTATAGGAGGGCCCAGCCCCAGGCGGGTAGGCTTGGGCTGTATTTGCTGGGTAGCTGAGCAAGGCAGGGTTAGTAAGCCAGGAAGCAGTGTTCCTCCATGGTCTCTGCTTCAGTTCCTACCCCCAGGTCCTTGAGCTCCTACCCTGGCTTCCTCCCATGATGGACTGTGACCTGTAAATCAAATAAACCCTTTCCTTCCCAAGTCGCTTTTGGTCATGGTGTTTGTCACAGCAAAAGAAAATTAAGTTAGGACAGTATCTTTGACCAATTATAATAGTTTGGGTGAAAGCAGATGCTGTTTGCCAAATGACTGTGAGCTGCCTTGTAGCTCATTCTCGAACATGGTGTCACCTCACCTCTTCCCATCCCCAGCCCTGCTGGGTCTGCCCTTTCTTTGAGATGGGTTACACAGCCATGGTGTGCTCACCAACATGACTACTGTACACTATGCTCAAATGCTGGCATATTTAATTATTTGGTGACCAGTTTTTGAGTCCTTGCTTGAGCGTAGCACCGCATTGGCCTCTGCAATAGAGTGAGCAGCAACAGACTTCATCCCTGATTGTATGCAGAGCAGACCATCTGTCAGTGAGGTGAGGCTGCCCCTCTCAAGAGCCAAAGCGAAGGAGGGCATAGCAGTGTGGATCAGGCCACGGTGCTTTGAAAGGTCATAATTATAATTTTATTAAGCCATGATCAGAGAGAAGATAAATGTCATAGCAATGTGTTTAATATTGGCTACATATTATAATACAGGATGGTTATGAATCTGTTTCTTGTGTGTATGTTCAAATTTGGGTATGTGTGATGGGGAAAGCTGAGTTTAATTTTTTATCTGCTGGATAAGGAATTGATTTTAATTCTTTCTCTGCTAATTAAAGGAAAATTAGGAAAACAAGCTGCTTACTAAAGCACTAAATACATTTTGATTACTTATGGATACAAGCAGTTGTTCTGGCTTCATTCGTTTATTTACTGAAAGCCTAATGATAGGTAAAATGAAGAATTACAGACAGAGAAGGAGCAGGGAGTTATTCAGTAGACAGAATGAGATCTGCTGTTTTCCCACCTTACAGCCAGGAACATAAAGTTGCAGTGTTTGCTCTTGGGTGAATCTAGGCAGCGCAAGTGAGTTACGGAGCCGTTGGGATAGAAGCCAGGCTGGAACAGCAGGTCAGGGATGTTTGGGTGAGTTCAGTTCAAGGTTCCCTTGGGGAATCTCCAGCATATAGCTGGGTGTGCGGCTATGACGGGACATCTTTGTTGTCAACTTGATGACTTAGAATCCCCATGGAGACATGAGCGCTGGGTGTGTCTGTGAGGATGTTTCCAGAAAGGCTTCACTGGCGAAGAAAGACCCCCTGCAGTGTGGGTGGCACTGTGCCACAGGGTCAGCAGCCATCTCTCTTTGCTTCCTGACTGAGGTTATAGTGTACTCAGCTGCTTCATATTCCTGCCCCAATGCTTTCTCTGTCAGGATGTACTGTCCCACGAGACGATGTGCAGTTTGGTTTAAGTAAGATGAATCAGCTCTAGAGATGTGCTGTGCATATATGCCGTGCAACACAGTGCTTGGAGCCAAAGATGATGCATTGTGTACTTGAATTTTAAGAGCAGAGATCTTATGCTAAGTGTTCTTAACACGATCATAAGAAAGTGCACCCAGGCTTTTGTGGATGATGGAAGGGGATGAGAGTGATGTGCCTGATGAGGGCTAGAACCAGCCTGAGGGAGGTAGGAGGAGAAGGGGCACTGCCAGTGTGCTGTGCCACAGCGCTGAGCACTTATAGAATGAGAATGCAGAGTTTAGAAAGGTCGTACTTGTGGATTCATATGCAACTTCTATATAGATGTCAAAATCGAGTCTCATTTGGTCATTTAGTGAGTCTGTGAAGTACAATCTGTAAGTATTTTATTATTTTTTTTATTTTTTATGTGTATGAGTATATTGTCTGCATGTAGGTTGGTGCACCCGTGTCATGCAATGCTGCAGAGGTCAGAAGAAGGCGTCAGATTCCCCTGGAACTGGAGTTAAAGATGGTTCTCAGCCACCATGTGGGTGCTGGGAATCAAACCCGGGTCCTCTGCAAGAGCAGTTGGTGCTCTTAACCACTGAGCCATCTCTCCAGCCCCACAATCTGTAAGTATTAGAGGAACCCTAGAAATGCAAGTTGTAAGTAGACTGCCTTAGCCTGGAAGCTCTACACACCCACGACCTGGGTGCTGGTCTGTGTGCTCAGAAAGCAGGATGAAAGGAAAGAGCAGGCTCAGAGGATGATGGGACACCAAGATGATGCCAGGTCCTCGGGCCTAGAGAAAGACTATGTCCTTCCCTTGCTACTGGGCCACCAATAGGAGCATACAGCACTTGCACACATACAGGGCACTGTTAGAAGAGGGTGGATGAAAGAGAATTCCAGAACGTTTGTGCAAGGGGCCATGGTAGAGGGTTCTTTTAGCTTTTGAGTGAAGTTTTGGCACCCATCCATTTACCTGGAGTCTTTGTGACCTTGAGCAAGTTACTTCCAAATCTTGTTCTTAATGTATATGTCTGGGTATTTACATGAGAAAACACATGTGAAATGTTTTTCAAAGTGCTTGGTGCAGGGTTTAGTTCTGCACATAGGAATGGATTGAAGATGTAGCCCAGACTAGAGCACATGTCTTGCCTGCATGAGGCTATGGCTCAATCCATAGCTCCGAAAAACTAAAAATGATAATAAACAAGAGTTTTGTGCGGGGAGATGGCTCAGTTGGTAAAGCGTGTGCTGTGTAAGCACAAGGACCTGAGTTTGATCCTAGAACCCACATAAAAAGCCAGGTGTAGGGGCTGGAGAGATGGCCTAGCAGTTAAGAGCAGCACCAACTGCTCTTGCAGAGGACCTGGGTTCAATCCCCATCACCCACATGGCAGCTGAGAACTGTCTTTAACTCCAGTTCCAGGGTAATCTGACACCCTCTTCTGACTTCTGTGGCATTGCATGACACGGGTGCGCTGACCTACATGCAGAAAGTACATTCATACACATAAATAAAAAAGGCAGGTGTAGTGGCACACACTGGTAATCCCAGCTCTGGAGACAGGTGGATCCCTGGGGATGACTGATCAACCAGTCTAGCCTAAGTGACAATCACCAGGCCAAAGAAGGTGCTGTCTCAAAATAAAGTGGATGGCACCCAAGTAATAATAACTCTGTCCTCTGTCCTTCCTATGTTCCCGCACAACTGTGCATGCACACCTGCTCATGAACACACACACACACACACACACACGCACACACACACGCACACACACGCATGCACACACACATGCACACACATGCACACACACGCACACACACATGCACACGCATGCATGCACACGCGCGCACACACACACACACACACACACACACGCCTCATGCTGACCTCTCCCTGACCCTTATGTAGAAGGAAGCAATGGGATGATACATACTTCTTGTCAGGAAGTTTTGCTACTAAATTTTCCCTGAATCAGTTCCTGGTTTTGTATGCACCAACAGTAGATTTTGCTAGTTTGTAGAGAACCAAGGGCACCAGGTCTAAGTCTAGTGTAACCTTAAGCCCTCTTCCCACCTTGCTAAGGGAAGACCCGTTTATTCCACCCACAACTAATGTGACCTCTTCCCTAGAACACCTTTTAGTCCCAAGTGTGGCACTTGTGATGTCCAGTGTCTGTACAAGCTTTGTATTCCCCTGAGCTGCAAGTGTATGGAGCCCCCCCCCCCATTTCTCCTTCAGCTTGTGGACTCGCTTTGGAGCTTAGCGTCCTGTCTGTCTCTGCCCCAGGAACAACTCACTGGACTAATGATCAAGTGAGCGTTTTCGGAACAGCTGATCACTAAACCAAAACTTGAAGATCTGTGCATTTTCAACCTTCTGGCTATTAAGAAAATCGACATTATCTAGCCCAGCATGCAGCAACCATCACTTTGCTATCCCAAATCACAGCAGTAAGTACAGACACGCCTGTAAAGATGACAGCTTTTCACTCAGACCGTGTTTCTCTGAAGATGATTCCCGTGAGTTATTTATTTAATAGCTATGATCTCAGGTAGACAAGATAAGTGCTATGGAATAAGCATGCAAAGAACAACGTTCAAAAGGATCAGTGATCAGAGCTCATACACTGCTTCTCTAGGACCATGGTCAAGGCTAAAAGCCCCAGTGGGCTTGCTGTGGAAACTTCCAGAACAACACACACTGTCTGGGATGTCACAGAATGTGCAGAAGCCAACAAGGTCAGAGTCTCTCCAGTGAGCCAGGCCAGAGAGAAACACCACAAAGTTGGGGATGGGATTCCCTTGGCTCTTAGAAAAAAAAATAACACCCCCTTGAAGTCCCCAAACACAAAAGAGCTACCCAAGATTAATCAGACTCAGAGAGCCATTGTTTTTTTTTTTAAATCACTTAAATAGCACATTTCCTTTTTCCTCGTTCCTTTAAATGACTGTGCAAAGATCACCTGGCTGTTGTTAAACATTTAGACAAAGCCAAACAAAACAAAACAAACAAACCAAAACCAGGCAGGGCAATTTACACACCTTAGAGCAAACTTGAACCTGAAAGAAGGTAAAGAGGGTGGGACGCAGGACACATGTGACCGACAGGGCTATTAAAGTGCCGTCCTGCCCAGCCCAGTATCTAATTATTCCTTGATGTACCTTTGTTCCTGGACTGGAGCTATGTCTCCTTTTACAGTGCAGTCAAACAAGGTCGGAGTGTGTCCATGTATGGGAAAGTCAAAGACCAGTAAATGAAAAGTTTAATTTCCTAATTCCCGGATGTCCACGGGGCTTAGAAAGGAGTCACCAAGATTTCTGAAAATGGTCTTTCAAAGCATCAAAGGATCAGTGCCTCAAGTCAAATCTCACTTAAACAGAATAATCAGATGTTAAGTGAAAAGAAGCTGGATGCAGGAGTGGCATGTTTACAATGGAGAGGCCGTCTATGTACCCTAGCACAAAACTCCCACCGCTCCCAATCTGAGGTGCCTGAGATCTTGTTTTCTACATTTTCTGATGTTGTATTGGTTTTATAAAAAAGGTGGTTTTTTTTAAAAGTCAATTAGTGAAACAGTTATTGAACACTAACTCTTACTCAGAACAAAAGTGGCACTCAAGGCTTCCTGGTTCAAGCAGATCAGCAAAACTGTGCACCATTCAGTGAAGAATAGGAAGACGTTCCTTAGCTTTCACGTGTAGAATTATTGACTCCTACAGATGGTTAAGTTTCTACCATTAATAAAAAAGGATCCCCGCCTGGGGAAGCCACCGGTTAGCTGCTTGCTATGCAAGCATGTATGGCCAAGTTCAGATTCCTAGCACCCACCAGCCTGAAATCCCAGCACTGGGGAGGCAGAGACAAGGACGATCTCTGAGACTCCGTGGCCCTGCCAGTCTAGCTAACTGTGAGGACAGCTTTTTTTTTTTTTTGGGGGGGGATTACACTATGCGATATTTCTGTTTTTTTTTTTTTAATTAGTTTTTTTATTGATGCTTAATTGTGCCAATTCATACAATTGTTTTTCCAATGAAGTTAGGCCTTAGTTTCCACTTTCCCTACCACCCCGACCCCCACTCTCATCCCAGATATGCATTCCTGCCATAACTGTCCTGCATCTTTCTCTCAGTTTGATTTTTTTTTTCATTTTTAGTATAAGTGCATAATCCATGAGTACAAGCATCTTCTATGCAAACCTATCTGCAGGCTGTTGTGCCCAAAAACCTACAGCCCCCACCATCCCAGTGGGGGGTGACAGGTTGTTTGGTTCAATCAAGTTTGAGTCAAATGAGTGTCTCGACTACATTTGCTGTAGTTCACCATTACACCCCAATGCGCAGCCCTTACAATTCCGTACACAGCCGCGCCCATCTTCGCAAGTTGTTTCCCTAAGGCTAGAAAGGGGCACAGGAGGACAGCTTTGTAGCATTGTTCTCCTTCACCTTTATGTGGTGTTTATGGGGGGCGGGGTTGTCAAATTTAGCACTTTACTTGTTGAAACATCTCTCTGGTCACGGAGTTACAGCCTTGATCCTTTCCTGTAATTTCCTGTTCTCTTCCCACCTGTCAATGCAAATCACAGTTCTCACTCCAAGAAGTAGGAGTTAGTTTATTCTCAGCCAGGCATGAGAGACAATGGCCCAAGAACACAATACAGGCTGTTAGGAAGGACTGTTTCTACAGTGGAAAAGGATAAGCAAATGCTTTGTATTCATAGAACAAAGGCAAATCATGGATCAATTCATTTAGCAAATACATCAGTAAGGATGTCCGGTAGGCAGGTTATAGCACAGCCGGGAAATCTCGTTGATGCTTTGGGGTTGGTGGAGGCTAATGGTCTGCGAAGTCAATACATTCCAAAAGCATTACCTACTGTTTGAATGGGTGTTAAGTCAGAAGGAAGAAGTGAAAGGTAAATGGCTACTAAGGCAACTAACAAGTCGCCCCCAATATTTTGGCTCTTACTCTACCGCACTTCCAACTCTTTATAGTCATGGAAGTTCTGAGCAGTCAATCTGCAAAAGTTTCAACTAGACCTGAGTCTTGGAGGGAACTTCCCTTCCCCTCCTAGTCTTTTGTGGGTCAAGCCTTCTTTTTTTTTTTTTTTTTTTTTTTTAATTGTATTTATTTATTTATTTTTAACAAATCTAGACCCGTGTTGGGTCAACCATTCTTATAGACAGTAATTTACCAGCAAAGCCTGCCAATTCCTTGCAAGAAGCCAGGTCCTCTAGGATGGTACATTCAATGCCTAGGGGACCCACAGATGAACCAGTGGCTTCATCAGATAATGTCCTGAGGCAAGGCAGGGAATATTTTCTTTTTTACTGAGACAGGGTCTCATGTATGCCAGGCTGGCCATGCCCTTGAGTGGTGACTTCCTATGGTCAATGGGGGCTGCCCTTCATGAGCAGCTTAATCTAGTAGAAGTGATCATTATTGAACTGCGGGGGCTAGGCTGATATTACAGATTGACCTGAAATGTCTCCCTTGGGCTTATGCTTTGAACACTCTGCTCCCAATTTGTAGCCTGTTTTGAAGTCTTTAAGAGTTGGAGCCTAGTTAGAGTTGGTCAGGAGAGTAGGCCTTTGAAGACAGTACCTGACCCTAGTGTCTGTCTAGCTCTCTCTCCTGGTATGCAGCCACGTGAAGAACCTTCTCACACTCCCTCTGCCACCATGATCCCAACAGAACTTTCCTCCCTAAGCTAGGTCTCATCAGGTGTTTTGGTCACAGCAGTATAAAAGTAATGACGGGGGCTGGAGAGATGGCCTAGCGGTTAAGAGCGCCGACCACTCTTACAGAGGACCAGGGTTCGATCCCCAGTACCCACATGGCGGCCGAGAACCGTCTGAAACTCCAGTTCCAGGAGGACTCCAGTTCCAGGGGAATCCGACATCCTCTTCTGACCTCCACAGCATTGCACAACACGGGTGCACAAACTTGCATGCAGACAGTAAGTACATTCATACACATACAGAAATAAAATTAATAAAAAAAAATTAAAAGTAATGACGATAGATGATGAGTTTTTAATTTAGAATTTGAGTAATAATGTGTGTGGAGATCCAAACAATTAGTGATAAAGTAAAAGCAATAGACAAAGTGTAAGCCAAGAGCTGGTGGGGAGATAGTGTAGACAGGAGTAGAAACAAGATCTACGAGTTCTTTCTAATTAGGCAAAAAGCTACCCTGGTTCTCCAGCATCCCAGTGGTATCTGCCTTCCTAGTTCCATACAATAAGCTTCGTTAAATTTTGTTTTTAGATTTTTTATTTTGTGTTGTCTGTATGTATGTGCAGCACATGCATGAAGCACTCACAGAAGCCAGAAGAGGGTGTCATATTCCCTGGAACTGGAGTGTTGCAAGCAGGTATGAGCTACCATGTGGATGCTGGGAATTGAGTCCAGGACCTTTGTGAGAAGAGCAAGTCCCATTAACCATTGAGCCATCTTTACAGTCCTAAAACGCCATTTCTTGAGATAATTTGTGTGTGTTTTGGTCTTTTCAATAAATAATCAAAAACAGGCATAGCTTTAATCTTAGCACTTGAGAAGCAGAGACAGATGAATCTCTGTGAGATTGAGGCCAGCCTGGTCTACCTAGTAAGTTCTAGGCTATTTGGGGCTATGAGGAGATTTTAACTCTAAGAAAAGAAGAAAAATTGTATATAAAGTAAGTAGAGCCATCCCCCAGCATCTATAGGGGATTCCTTGATAGGACCTACCAAAGAACCTAAATCCATGAATGCTCAAGTCCCTTATGTTAAAACATATAGTATCTGCCCAGAACTTGGATATATTATCTTATATACCTTTTAAATTTAATTTTTCTTTCTTATGAACACAATAATTAATGGTACATATGTGTACGTCACAGTGTTATATTCCAATACACACATACAATGTGCTCTGCATATCTTTTTTTTTTTTTTGGGGTCTTTTTTTTTTTTTTTTTTTTTTTTTTGGGTTTTTTTTTTTTTTTTTGGTCTTTTCGAGACAGGGTCTCCTTGTAGCCCCAGCTGTCCTGGAACTCACTCTGTAGACCAGGCTTGCCTTGAACTCACAAAGATCTGCTTGCCTCTGTCTCCCGAGTGCTAGGATTAAAGGCATGCGCCACCACGCCCGGCTTTTGGTCATTTTGAGACAGGGTCTCCCTATAGCCCCAGCTGTCCTGGAACTTGCACTGTAGACCAGGCTGCCCTTGAAATCACAGAGATCCACCTGCTTCTGCCTCCCAAGTGCTAGGATTAAAGGCATGCACCACCATGCCCAGCTATGCATATCTAACTTCTAAGACTAGCTCATAGAACAGATATGGCTTCTGCCTGGTCTCTCCTCTCTCTATCTCTCTGTATCTCTGTCTCTGTCTCTCTCTCCCTGTGTATCTCTCTCTGTCTCTCTTTCTCTCTTGTCTCTCTCTCTTCTAGGACACTCAGCCTTGAATCTTGGCTACTCTGTTCTGAAGAAGCCCAAATGAGCCCATTGGAAGAGCCCCATATATTCTGAGAAACCCTGAGCCCCTCAGCTTCAACGAGCAGCCTGACTGAACAAGCCCTCAGTTCAATCAAACCTCTAGTGTCCACGTCTTCCACATGGAGGCCCCAGATAAACACTTTCTTGTCTGAATTTCTCACTCAGAGAATGGTTGTTTGGTATCATTAGGTTTTGAGGTAATTTGATTTACATTACTAGTACCTAGAAGAAACAAATGATTTGTCAGTAAAAGACTTTTGTCAAACATGAAAACATTGAGGGTTTTCATGACCAGAAAAGGAAATTGCTAGTAAACATTGGACAAAGATGTTCAGGGACAAGGCTCTGTGGTGAGGTGAATGGAGAGCTATTTGCACTACTGTTTGGGATACCCTGTTTCTCGGTCTTCAAGATGCACAGCGAGTGTGGTGGTTCATCTTTGATCCCAGCACTCAAGAGGGGGGCAGATCTCTATGAGATCAAAACCAGCCTGGTCTCCATAGTGAGTTCCAGGATAGGTGTGGCTACAGTAAGATCCTGGAAAAAAAAACCAAACCAAACAAACAAAAAAAAAAACACAGTGAAGGGAATGTACAGATGTGTGCCACAAGAGGGCAGGTGTACATGCTAGAACAGGGATTTGTGAACTTAACCCCCATGTCTCCTACCAACTTAAAAAACATTTGCCAGCAGTTTCACATCTTAATGATCACTGCCCACAGACAAGCTTTGCTTTCAAAGAAGTGAAACTGCATTGCAAAACCCCAAGCATCTACAAAAGCCTCCATGGGAGCGCCCCAACAGTTAATTCAGCAATGCCATATTTGTGTGTATTATAAAATATATTTTTACAATGAAAACACCTACAAAATTTCATTACCAAGAAAAATGGAGCTGCTATTTTTAAATGTCAGTGGGATAAACATTTCCTGACTTGGTGTCACCGTGCGCATGCAGATGTGCTATTTTCTCAATCTCATTTACTGCATAATAGGATCAAATAATGCTTCATTATTTCATAATGAACAAAGCAATATACGATTTTGGAAAAAAGAAGCAATTACACTTATTTTTCTTTCACCTCAGACCCCCTCTCCCATTGCATTCTGGCATTAAAATGAACTAATTTGTTGGGTAATTTCAAGACCTTGCTTCTAGTTCTCTGAGAAAGATGAGGAATCAGGCTTCTCAGAACTCGAGGTTTTCTGATTACAAATCGTTTTCTCAAAATGTTTCTGAGAGACGCAGACAGCCTCAATCAAGGGGTGCTTCCTGTACACCATGGCTGTCTACTTTGGGACAGCTCAGGGCTGCTCTGCAGGAGGGTTCACGAAGCTATGACACAGACAGCACTGAGGACCAATGCTAGATGGATCCCACTCCCTTGCAGTTTGTGCTGAACTAGTCCAGGGCAGAAGGGCTGAGACCCTAGAGCTCAGTGGCTAAGACTGGGTATGATGGTCAGTACTGTCAATGTGACAGGGTCTAGAATCACCTAGAAGACAAACCTCTGCGCATGTCTGTGAGGGATTACGTGGATTGTGTTAACTGAGGTGGGAAGACCCACCCTAAATGTGGGTGGCATATCCCATGGGCTGGAATCCGGACTGGAATCCAGGACGGAATAAAAAGGACAAGACAAGCAGAATACTTTCATTCATCTCTCTACTTCCTGATTGTGGACACAATGTGACCAGCTGCCTGGATCCTGCTGCCATGTCTTCCCCTACCATGATGGACTATACCCTGAAGTGTGAGCCCAAATCACCCCCTCCTCTTCCTTAAGGTACGTTTATCAGGCTTTGCTTTGAGACAAGGTCTCACTGTAACCCTAGCTGATTTGGAACTTATGTAGACTAGGCTGATCTCAAACTCACAGACGTCTGCCTGCCTCTGCCATCTGAGTGCAGGGCACCAGGCACTATGTCCCAACAGTGGGAAAGTGACCAAAGCATCGGATCTGAGCCATTTGACTTTGGACACCTCAATATGTCCTCTTAACCTCGACTACTGTAAAATGAAAGGCACACTTTGATTCTTCCAAAAGGACGCCATGAGGATTGAACTAAATCCTGAAGATGAAGCAGCAAGACCTGAGCCTGGAGTAGGACTTATGCTCACTAACTGTCCCACTCTTTCCCATAGCTTTACTCATCCTGTGCTCACAATTCCGTGGGAGGTCTGGAGGGCCTGGGTCGTAGCAGACACAGAGTAGGCAGTTAACTATTGCTACTTAACACAATTATGTTTATGTGCCTGCATGTGTGCATGTGTGCTACATGCTTGCAGGGCCCACAGAAGACAGAAGAGGATGGTGTCAGATCCCCAAGAACTGGAGTTACAGGTGGTGCATGCATGCTGGGAATCCAGCCCAGGTCCTCTGCAGGAGTGGCAAGAGTGCTTAACCCCTTAGCCATCTCCCCAGCCCCAATAAGAGTCTTTTGTGAAAAAAATAAAAAAAGATTGCTCTATTCTGTTTTTTAAAAAATATTTATTTATTAATTTATTTATGTGTATGAATGTACTATCTGCATGTAGGTTTGTGCACCCGTGTCGTGCAATGCCGCGGAGCTCAGAAGAGGGTGTCGGATTCTCCTGGAACTGGAGTTCTCCTGGAATTGGAGTTACAGACGGTTCTCAGCTGCCATGTGGGTGCTGGGGATCGAACCCGGGTCCTCTGCAAGAGCAGTCGGTGCTCTTAACCGCTAGGCCATCCCTCCAGCCCCTCTATTCTGTTTTTAAAAAGTATTTCATTATTTTTATTTTATATGTATGAGTGTATTGCCTGCATGTATGCGTGTGCACCCACGTTATGCAGTGCCTCGGAGGTCAGAAAAGGGCATCAGATTCCCCTGGAACTGGAGTTAATGACAGTTCTTAGCTGTCATGTGGGTGCTGGGAATTGAACCCGGATCCTCTGCTCTGCAAGAGCAGTCAGTGGCCTTAACTGTTGAGCCATCTCTCTAGCCCTGAGAGTTTAATTAATTAATGAAATTAATTATTTTATTCCATTTAATGTGTTTAAGAGTATTGCCTGCAAAAGTTCCAATTCAATCTATGGCCCGCTCCCTGGCATGGGGGAGGGGAGAGGAAAAGGGGGTGGTTAGGACACAAGGCTGACACTGTAGCCTTGGTGCCCCCTAGTGTCAGGAGACTATCTACCACATTAGAAAGCTATTGCCATCCCTTTGTCAAAGGGTTATAATGCCCCAACCAAGATATCATCCAAGGATATATGATTGTGCCCATAGAGTAACTTGTTATAAATTTTAATATTTGTTACACTTTGTGTTTTATTACTAGAATTAAAAAGAGATTCCTAAGTGACTCACCAGTCCACTTGCAAACAGAGCTTGGACAGTCCCAAGAATTTGACATGACACCTCAGAGAAAAAAAAAAAGGATCTTCTATCTTTCACTCTCTCTTGCCCTCCCCTCAAAAGCCCAGGAATTCTTGCAGAAGAGGTTGGTGTATCAGATTGTAAGGGTGAAGGAGGTGGGGTGAATTGCGAGATCACAACAAAAATAGACTAGATTTTTTTTTATCAACATGTTTGTGTAAGCAAACCTCTTCAACTAGACTTGGGGACCCTGGGTTGTACAAAAACTGGACTTAGATGTTAGGTAATTGGTTTATATGGATAGTCCTTATGTTTATTGCCTATGTGTACTTACTAGTCAAATAAAGAATTAAGAAAGCAAAAAAAAAAAATGTATTGCCTGCCTGTATGTCAGTACACCAATTTCATGCAGTGCCCATGGTGTTCAGAAGAGAGCATCAGATCCTCTGGACCTGGAGTTAGGATTGTTAGCTGCCACATGGAGGCTGGGAATCCAACCCAGGTCCTCTGCAAGAACAGTCAGTGCTCTTAACCACTGAGCCATCTCTCCAGTGTGCTTCCCCCCAACTTTTTTTTCCCATTTTTTTTTTTTGGTCTTTTTGAGACAGGGTCTCCCTGTAGCCCCAGCTGTCCTGGAACTCACTCTGTAGACCAGGCTGGCCTTGAACTCACTAAGACCCGCCTGCCTCTGCCTCCCATGTGCTAGGATTAAAGGCGTGCGCCACCACGCCCGGCTCCCACTTTTTTTAATGTGTATGAGTGTACTGTCTGCATGTAGGTTGGTGCACCTGTGTCCTGCAATGCCGCGGAGGTCAGAAGAGGGCATCAGATTCCCCTGGAACTGGAGTTAAAGACAGTTCTTAGTTGCTATGTGGGTGCTGGGAATTGAACCCCGGTCCTCTGCAAGAGCAGTCAGGGCTCTTAACCACTGAGCCATCTCTCCAGCACTGCTTTTTTGTTTTTTAAGGCTAGCATCTCACTACATAGCCCTGGCTGGCCTGGAATTTCCTACATAGACCAGGCTGGTCTTGAACTCACAGAGGTTCACCAGCTTCTGCCTCTGAGTGCTGGAATTGAGGACCTAGGTTACCATGCCTGACCCTGTTGCTGCTCTTTACTGCCATTTCTGTTCCATAAAAACCTTTACAAATGGTTTTTAGGACAATGACAGGGTAAACGCTATCCCCTTTAGTGACTGTGTACAAATGCACAGCCTCTTTAACATCCTCTGGAGATTCCTTAAAACATTCTCCCCCATTTTCTTACTATACCTGGTAGATACAGTGTTTTTCCCATATAAAAACATCAAGATGGGGGGCTGGAGAGATGGCTCAGCAGTTAAGAGCATTGATTGCTCTTGCAGAGGAACCTGGTTCGATTCCCAGCACCCACATGGCGGCTAAGAACCGTCTTTAAGCTGGGCCTGGCGGCACATGCCTTTAATCCTAGCACTTGGGAGGCAGAGGCAGGCGGATCTTTGTGAGTTCAAGGCCAGTCTGGTCTACAGAGTGAGTTCCAGGACAGCTGGGGCTACAGGGAGACCCTGTCTCGAAAAAGACAAAAAAAACCCCCAATACCCAAAAACAAAAAAACAAAACATAAACAAAAAGAAACAAACAAACAAAAACCCCCACCTCATTCTCTGAGTTGTCATTGGGGCCCATGTGTGGTGCTGAAGGACACTGAAAGAAAGCCGCCTGGTTTTCTTTTCTGTTTTCTCTGAAGGTTTCCACAAGTGCAGTAACAAATAAGATGGAGTAGGACATTAACCATGCTTCCGCCTCTGAGGTCGGGGTTAGAAATCATTTCCGACAGGACACGCATGGCTCTGCTGTCTGCTTGCACTGAGCAGGCCTCGCTTATGCAGAGACTCCCAAATGGAGCTCTTAAAAGCTTTGCTCCCTCCCAGGACCAGCACACCAAGGCCGATGGTTTTATAGGGGCAGTTCCACCATTCTCTCCTATAAAACAGTCCATTGCATTTTTGTTCCCTTTCAGCTTAACAAATGTTTCTTATCATTACATGGTTTCAAATTCAGTTTATTATTAGGGTTTTTTTTTAAAGACCCCAATAACTTGCATAACATTTAACCCATGAGGGTAAGCACATTAAGTTTAGACAGGCAATAAATTGTGATCCAGTCATTTGGGTTTGCCTGGACAGGTCTCTTTTGTATGTGTGTGTGCGTGTATGTGTGTGTGTGTGTGTGTGTGTGTGTGTGTGTGTGTATGCAACCCATAAGAGTTGATTCTTTCTTTCTATCATGTGGGTTTAGGGATCCTATTTCAGTTTGTCAGGCTTGGCAGCAGGCTCCTTTACTCTCTCCGAGCCATCTCTCCAACCCCAAAGCATGCTATTCATATATATAAAACTGAGGACTGACCCTAGAGCATCAAACATGTGAGACAAACACTCTACCACTGAGCTACTGTCCCAGCCTTACCTTGCTTTTTGACACTTGGTCTCTCATTGGTCAGCTGTCTGGTCAGTGAGCCCCAGGAATACCTGAGTCCATACTTGTTTCTGAGATTTACAGGCATGTACCACCATGGGTTCTGGGGATTGAATTTAGGTCCTTATGCTTGTAAGGCAAGTACTTAACCCAAAGAGCCATCTTCCCAGTCTTAAATTTTCATCTGAATAGTCTTGGAAGAGTGTCTTTTGGATGTAATTTTCCAAGAGCTTGGTGGTCTTCTCTGAATTCTTTGGGGTCCTGAGTTCACTCCGTAGCTGGAAGGACTGTTTTATCCCAGTCTCCAGGACATCACACGCACCTGGGCCATCTCCTGAGAACACAATGTAAATGGTGCCCCCAGCACTCTAAACATGGTGGAACATAATGTAGACACTCAAATATTTGATGAATAAAAGACAATAAATTATGATATTTTTGACTCAAAATATTCATTTGAATCCTGCTTAATAAAATTAAGATCAAGGTTGTTTTAGAGTAGGGCAAAATGCAATGCTTAAATAGAAAATGACATTTTAAATTAAAGTCATACTTTCAAAGAACTTAAGTTAATAGGTTTTTTTTTTTCCTGAATGACTTTAAGCATGAGTTAAATATTCTAACAGGCCAATGGTTTATTGATCAGAAAAACTCGGGTATTAAATTACCAGCTGAATATTGCCCTAAGAATCCCATTTGTCTTTAGATTATAGGGTGATTAATTTGATAAATAGCCAAGATACATTTTCATCTCTGAAACATCCTGAAACACATCCGATGTTCATTGTTCTACCAAGATGTATTCTAAAGAAATGTGCCTGACCCCCACACTTGAGCCTTTAAATTTCTTTTCTACTGTCAATATGTCTCAAATAAAGCTTAGTGCAAACATCTCATTTACATCTATTTTTTTTTTTCATTTGGTTCTCAAAGTTCTTCTCCTACTGGGAATACAAAATTCAGAAAATCCTGTCGACTTTGGAAAGCAGCAAAGAAGGATTTAAGTTAATTCAGTGCTCGAAGTGGGACTTGGGGCAGCTGCCAAGGTCAAGTTATTCTTTCATTTGGAATCCCACCACTCTACCCCAAGACCTGGCTCCTTCCCTTCCACTCTGGTCTTCCTTCCCAGCTCAATTGCCTGAACCCCAAACAACAACGCTGGAGGGAGGGGGAGCACAGGAGAGAGAGAGAGAGGGGGGTTGCTGGAGGAAAGGAGGGACCCTTGGGTGAAGGAGAACCCACAAAACTTCCCCAACCCCTGCCACCTGGTCAGATCAATACTGGGGCTTTCCCTGTGTGCGGGTCAATAGCTGCTGAGTGGGATGGCATGGACTGGGCTTGGTGTCTTATTGATAGCTCTTTCCCTGCTGGGTCCATGTTTTCCCAGCTGCCTCCCTCCCCAGAAGCCCTTCCTGATTACTCCATTCGCCCCTGACCCCATGGATTCTGTGCCCCCTACATGGTGGCCTTTGGCACCTGGATGGCCATCAGCCTACTGCCCTGGGCTTCAAGCTCTTAGAGAGAGAAGGCCCTTTTATTCTTTATCTCTTCCCTCCCTTGTGGAGCTGACTTTCTACCACGTCTTTGGGGTAACAGAGTGAATGAAGGGATGAGACCACGTGCACAGAGATGCTTTGTAAGCCTAGGACTGTGAAGAGCAGAAAGCAAGGACTATTAAGTCTGAGAGTACCTGGTATCTCATTGGGACCTAGAGGGCTCAACTATCTAGAGGGAATGAAGGCCAGAGAGAGGAGAGCTGTCAGCCAGACATAGGTCACATCCCCTAGGTACAGTCTGAGGTGGAGTCCAAGTTGTAGGATGTCTACCAGGGTGTTTACTTTCAGGTCACCAGGGTGTTTACACCAAAAACCAAAACCGTGGGAAGGGTGGGGAGAGGAGGCTAGACAGGAGGTGGAAGTTGGGCTGTGGTGCTGCCAGCCCAGGATCAGCCTTGGCTGACCCATAGCAGCTCTGTGCTACAATGGCCACTCAGATTTGCCCTGAGTTTGACCACAATGGCCTGCCTCTCACACTTGATGCTGACTGTGCATGGATCCAGGAGGGTGGTGACCTTGGTGAGGTGGCTGTAGCTGCAGTCCTTATAGGCTCATCAGAGTTCTCACTGGCTAGTGCCTCCCTCCTGGAAGGGGTCTGGACAGCGTGTCTTAGTGAACCGATGACCTTGGGGACCCAAGGAAGCTGGGCCCTGCACACCAGTCCACACATGGCAGATGGTGTCACTTGGGAAAACACAGCCTGAGATGCACATAAAGGTTCTCTGTGGCCAAAGTGTTTCTACACCTGGGCCAAGTGCTTGAACCTGCCAGAGTCCAGGGCCTCTGGGGTCTGCAACAATCCTGTGTCTTGTCTGGGTATGAGGGTACTTTGAGTTGTGTGTGTACGACATTCATGTTACATGCAAGTATTATGAACATTATATCTCAATAAAGCTGTTGAAATTAGTTTAATATTTTGTCATGTGTTACAGTTAACCTTCCAGTTAGTCTTCTGTTTTTGTCTCTTTCTTGGTATCTCAAATTCGCTGAGCTCAAACTTGCTATGTGGTTGAAATTGATCTTGAACTTCTGATCCTCCTGCACATGCTTCCTGAATGCTGGGATTACAGTTGTGAGCCACCCTGCCCAGTTTATGAGGTGCTGGGAATCAAACTCAGGACCTTGTTCAGTACTCTACCAACTGAGCATCCCCAAATCCTATTTCCCTTTCTTCTTTTTTGTCTTTTTGAGACAGGGTCTCCCTGTAGCCCCAGCTGTCCTGGAATTCACTCTGTAGACCAGGCTGGCCTTGAACTCACCAGAGATCCTCCTCCTCTGCCTCCCAAGTGCTAGGATTAAATGTGTGTGCCACCACACCCAGCCCCTATTTCCCTTTTTAATTAATTAATAATTAATTAACTAATTTTAATTAATCAATATTTTTTTGAGACAGGGTCTCACTGTAGCTTCAGCCAGCCTGGAACTCACTATATAGACCAGGCTGGCCTTGAACTCACAGGGATCTGTCTGCCTCTGCCTCCAACTATTTCTCTTTTTAAAACAGAAGCTACCTTATGAGTTTTACTGCACAGTTCCTCCAATTCCTAAATGGAGACAGGTATTTTAGAAAGAGACTAAACTGCTAGGACAGCAAAACAATCTGAACTTGAATTTTACTAGAAATTTGGACACCTCTCCATTCTTTACCCAAGATCTTCAGCAGCCTCCTATCTTACTGAAAGAAAAGAATGAAGCATTTAGGATGGCTCTAAACTACGTTCATCCAAGGTTTAGTTGAGCATCTCTTTAGTGCCGGCTTTGAAGTAGAGCTGAGTGAAGTACTACCACTGCCCAGGGGCACCACCATCTGCTGGGAAATGCTCTCAGATGGCCCACAACAGAAGAGCTAAGTGATCACTGAGCTGGCATCCCATAAGGGACACCAGGGGTCAGCGTGGCTGTTATGGAAGATGTGTGGCCCTTATTGGAGACCACCGTTTAAATTGTCTGGCACATCTCCTGGAAACGGCTTTTTGCTGTGGCTGTTCTGCAAACATCAATGCCCTCCCGACCTCCTGGGTGGTTACAGTTCCTAGTGTCTCTCGCACACCTTTGGAGCCTTCCTTGTCTCTCTGGGCACAAAGGCAGCTTGCTCTTAGATCTCAGAGTTTGCTTGTTGGAGGGAATCCTCTGACTTGGGGCCTCTTCTCCCCAAACCCTCTGTGCCATCCAGTTCCCCAAGTTCGGTGGGCAAAGTGCTCATAAAAGGCATGTGGTTTTAGCAGCTGTTCCATACCTTTTTAGAAAACAACAACTGCAGAGTTATATGTCTTACAGATGTTTGGGGAAAGGTTATTTCTCATGTCCAGTTAAGATTAGTGCCCACAAGAATAAACTGCACGGGGACCATGGGAGATCTCAGGCCCAGATGGTCTCCTTTGATTGGCTATAAGCCAGCTTTACTAGTAATGGCCCATCCCATCTCCCCTAGCCCCACTGATCTCTCACAGGCTGGTTTTGAATCTGCAGTTTGGTTCAGGCCCTGAGAGCTTACCTCTTTTTTTTTTTTGTCTTTTTGAGACAGTGTCTCCCTGTGGCCCCAGCTGTTCTGGAACTCACTCTGTAGACCAGGCTGGCCTTGAACTCACAGAGATCTACCTGTCTCTGCCTCCCAAGTGCTAGGATTAAAGGCGTGCACCACCACGCCCAGCTTGAAGACAGTTCTTGGCCACCATGTGGGCGCTGGGAATCGAACAGGTCCTCTGCAAGAGCAGTCGGAGCTCTTAACCACTGAGCCATCCCTCCAGCCTCGATGACATTCACAGGGTTGTCCTTGGCCTTTGATACTTGTGGCTCGTTAGTGAACTGCTGAGATGTTTTGGCAGAAGATTTAGAGATTCAACAGCCCAAATGTGTTTTGCTTCCAGTAACACTGAGATAAATTTGCCCTTCTGATCCTGTAGCAATTCAAAGAATATGGGAGGGAACCCAGCTTGTGGTTTGCTGAGAATCTAAAAGCGCTGCAGATAATTCTGAAAGGGGAGACGTGAGAAATGTTGACAGCAAGCAGGGAAAAAATATCAGGTCTTAGAAAGAGTCTCATAGAGCCAGGCATGGTGGTGCATATCTGTAATCAGAGCACTTGGGAGGTTGAGGCAGGGAGATCAGGACTTCAGGCTAGCCTTGTCTACATAGTGAGTTCAAGGTCAAACTGGCAGCCTTATCTACATGAGACCCTGTCTCCAAAAACAAAACAAGGGACTGGAGAGATGGCTGAATGGTTAAGAACACTGGCTGCTCTTGCAGAGGATGCAGGTTTGGTTCCCAACCCCCAGAAGGTGGCTCACAACCATCAGTAATTTTAGTTGTAGGGGATGTGACACCCTCTTCTGGCCTCTGTAGGCATTGAATGCACATAGCACATTTACATGCATGTAGGCAAAACTCTCATGCAAAATAAAACTAAAGAAAATATTTAAAAAACCAAAACACCCTAAACAAAAAAAGGAAGAAAGAAAAGAAAGAAAAAAGAAATCAACAAGCTTCCCACCTGCCCACGCATGTAATCCTGCATATTCTCATCCTGTGCTGGGATGGGGATGAGAGATCCCTGTTAAGATGTCCTCAGACTCCCGGACCTAAAGCACAGAGGAGACAGATTGTTTGTAGATTCACACAGCCTAGACAGCCATTCCAAATAATTTACATCCAATTCTCTCTTTAATGTGTTATTAAATCCCTGGGTACATATTTGCTGATACAACATTCACAGCGAGACTTCGAAGCTGAAAGGGAAGGAAACTGCTTTTCTTACAGACGCACCTCAGCTCTACCCGGCAGTCCCTGCAGGGCCCACACATCAGCACAGTGTGCAGGGCTGGCTGGATTGGGGTCAATGGCCTTCTCTGCCATTGAGAAGTTAGCCAACCCTGGTGATGATTTCAGATTGTAGACATTTATTTGACTCTGTGTGTGTGTGTGTGTGTGTGTGTGTGTGTGTATGATATGCTCATGTTCATGCATGTACGTGTACACCTGAGCATGAGGTGCACATTCCCATGTGTATGTGTGCATGTGGACACAGGAGGTCAACCCTGAGTGTCGTTCCTTGGGATCCATTGACTTTGTTTCTCGTTGGTGTTGTTTTGAGACAGAGATTTCCTGTAACTCCAGCTGTTCTGGAACTCGCTATGTAGAGCAGGCTGGCCTCAATGTCACAGAGATTCGCCTGCCTCTGCCTCCTGAGTGCTAAGATTAAAGGTATGTACCATCATGCCTGGCCTACCTTTTTTCTTTTTTAGTTATTTTAAATATTTTTTGATTACTTTTGTTTTATGTGTAAGAGTACATTACCTGCATGTATGTAAATGCACCCATGCTGTGCAATGCCCACAGAGGTCCGAAGAAGGCAATGGAGTCCCTTGGAACTAGAGTTACAAATGGCTGTTAGCTTCCATCTGGGTGCTGGGAATTGAACCCTGGTCTTCTGCAAGAGCATCCAGTGCTCTTAACCACTGAGCCATCTCTCCAGTGTGCCACAGTGTGCTGTGGAGCTCAGAGGACAATTTGTGGGAGTTGGTTCTCTCCTTCCACCATGGAGGCCCTGGGGATTGAACTCAGGTCGTTCGGCTTGGTGGTAAGCACTTTTGCTCACTGAACCAGCTTGCTGGTCCCCTTGTACACTTGGTGGGAATGAAAACTGGTGTAGCCGCTGTGGAAAACAGCACAGTGCTTCTTGCAAAAGTTGAAAATTGAACTGCCACATGATACCCAGAAGACGTTTGTACAACAGTTTTCATAGCAGCTTTGTCTACAATAACCAAAGGTAAGAGAAAGCCAAAAATATTTGACAGATGAATGGTCAAACAGAATGTGATCTATACAGAGAATTTCCATTCTAAAAGGAAGGAAAATTTGACATGTGATATAACATGAATGAATTTTGAGGACATTATGTCAAATGAGATAAACTGTCACTGAGAAAAGAGCTCGATATGATTCTACATATAGAAGGTCCCTAGAGAGTCGAAGCCAAACTCACTGGGACAAGAAGTAGAATGGGGTCATCAGGATCTGGTAGGTGATCTAGAAATCTCTAGTGTGACGGAGACACGAGTTCAGATTTACAAGATGAAAAGATCCTGGGGCCTGTTTGTTCAATAATAGGAATATGCTCCTGATGTATACCCTGAAACTGGTTGAGAAGGGGGCTGAAACTGGGTGGAGGAACACTTGCCTGGCACACAGGAGGCTCTGAGTTCCATCTGGAGTACCACACATATCCATAGAATGGTTGAGAGAATGAATTTGATAATAGTTAAGAAATAATGCACAGTTGACTTCTCGCGGTAACTGTCATGGTTTCCGGGGGCTGTAAGGCTGGGGTGGGAGTATGTTGTGAGTCCCCAGTATCCCTTCTTCCTCATCTGTGTTCCTCATAGTCAGGGTCAGGGTCAAATGAAGGGGGCTCAGCACATCTTCACTGAATGGAAAAGTGGACGAGATCAAGGGAGGGAGGGGAGTGGAAACTAGTGGAAATCCACAAGAGATAAACTACAAATGAGCAGTAAGCAAATTAAATGCCCTGCTTCCCAAGTGCACCTGGAAAAGCCGGCTAGAACCGAGGTACATTTCCATCACTCACCATGAAACTCATACAATTTTATGATCATAATTTTAATACCTAATGCTGTGAGGATTCGTCGAGCTGGATAACTTCAGAGAGAATCCTTACCACCCTTTCTCTTTCCATGCATGTGTGTAGATGGACATGTGTATGTGGGTGCGGCGTACCAGTCAGGACCTATGCATGGTTGTTGAGGCCAGAGGACCACCTTGATTGTCATTTCTCAGGTGCTGTCCACTTTTTTTGAGATGGTCTCTCATTAGCATAGAAGTCATCGAATCAGCGTGGCTGGCTGGCCAGGGTGCCCCAGGAATCCATCTGTCTCTATCTCCTCATGGTTGGGATTATAAGTGCACACCACCACACCTAGCTTTTTTTTTTCCACATGGATTCTAGAGAATCTAACTTGAATCCTAATGCTTGTAAGCACTTTGCCAATTGATCCACCCACCCAGCACCAACAGATACATTTCTGTAAGTGAGTGTGAGAGTCTATACCAATATTCTTCTAAGTGGGCCTGTCTTCTGACTCAGAAAGGAACAGTCCCAGGGGACTGACCAAACGCTTAGTCAAAGATTTGGGGCTTGGGGCTGGAGAGATAGCCTAGCGGTTAAGAGCACCGACTGCTCTTGCAGAGGACCCAGGTTTGATCCCCAGCACCCACATGGCGGCTAAGAACCATCTGTAACTCCAATTCCAGAAGAACTCCAGTTCCAGGGGAATCCAAGACCCTCTTCTGACCTCCGTGGCATTGCACGACACAGGTGCACAAACCTACATGCAGACAGTACACTCATACACACATACAAAAATTAAAAAAAAAAAAAGATTTGGGGCCAAAGATGTCTATTGTAGAATTATAACAGTTTAGAGTCCACAGATAAATATCATCCAAAGCAAAGGATATTTGGGTACAAGATGGAAACTATTATAGCTACTAAAAAATCAGAAGGATATTAATGATATGTGCATTATAAGTACATATGGCAAAATCAGTTGTTTTTTTTTTGGTCTTTTCGAGACAGGGTCTCCCTGTAGCCCCAGCTGACCTGGAACTCACTCTGTAGACCAGGCTGGCCTTGAACTCACAAAGATCCGCCTGCCTCTGCTTCCCAAGTGCTAGGATTAAAGGCATGCACCACCATGCCCGGCTAGCAAGATCAGTTTTATAAAAACTGTGCAGAAGCCGGGCATGGTGGTACATGCCTGTAATTCCAGCACTCAGAAGGCAGAGGCAGGCAGATCTGTGTGAGTTCAAGGCCAGCCTGGTCTATATAGCGAGCTCCAGGCCAGTTGAGACTAAACGGAAACCCTGTCTCAAAAAGACCAAAAGAAAAACACCCAAACCAAACCAAACAAACAAACAAAAAACCGTACAGAAATCAGAGAATATATAATACATGAAATCATCTAATGTGACCTGTGACTTCTGGGTGAGGTAGTTATGGTGGATTTTCTCAAATTTTTTCTGTGGCTTCTAAGATATTCTAAAATTAACATTTGTTACTTTTGTAACTAGAAAACATGTGATTTGAAAAATTAAAGTACTCTGTCATCATCTGAGCATTTAAAATCACATTTCTTGGGGCTGGAGAGATGGCTCAGTAGTTAAGAGTGCCTACTGTTTTCGCAAAGAACCAGGGTCCATTTCTTAGCACCCACATGGCAACTTACAACTACTTGTAACTCCAGCTCCAGGGAATCCAACATCCTCTTCTGGACTCTGTAGACACTGCACTCATATGCATATACCTACACACAGATATTCATATACTTGAAAATAAAAGTCCTTATCTTTGGGGAGGAGACAGCACAGCTCGGTGGTGGCCCACAGTGGTGCTGGGGAATATCAGGGTAGGTGTGAGATGTCAGGGCACGGATGAGGTACGGATCTCTAGAGAAGAGATCTGCATTCCTTGGAGGTCTTGAGCCTTGTTCAGCCTCTGTTGAACACCCATGGTCGATGGTGAAACTCCTGCTTTTTCTGAGACAGGGTCTCATATGGCTACTCCAGGCTGACTTGGAACTCACCATGTAGCCCAGGTTGGCCTCAATCTCATGATCCTCTTGCCTTAGCCTCCTAGGTAGTGGTATGACCTCCATACAGCTTTTGGTTGTCCCTTAGGTCTTCTTCTGGGTAACCAGGCTTTAACAGTTTATTTTGTGATCTGTGCAGCTCAACTCAGCCAATGTAAGACTTACTCCAAAAACTTCCTGAGCCTTCTCATGGCAGAAGGGACAAGCACATGTTTATTAAAGTCATTTGGCTTGCATCCATACCAGCTTAAGGGCCAAAGTCCAGAAGGCAGAAACCACATTGCCTGAGGGCCAGTTCAGTGGATGCCTGGATCCTGGGTCCTGGAGCAGGGCAGCCACCTCCACTGGAAAGTGCACAAATGAGATCACAGAAGGACAATGACTTGTCCACAGCAGGGGGCTAGCTCAGGGGTGGGGCTGTCCCGAGAGCCAGAGCTGCACCTGTACACAGCTGCAACTGCCCACTTATACTCTCACTGCAGGCCTGTGACCCTTGCTTCCAACCCTGACACTGGACTCCTGGTCAGGTGCAAATTGACACCAGAGCTGGCTAACAAGGGGGTTATTGTAGCTTGATAGGAGCTGCCTAAGGAAAAGCATCTTTGTGTGCATATCCTGGTAGCTTCTTAAATTTATAGTTGAGAAAAACTTACGACCTAAGTGGAATGCTTCCGTCTCCTACTTCAATTTCATATAGTTTTATTTATTTTTGATGGCAAAAGACCTACATGTTCTGGAAACTTTAGCCAATATGATAAACAAATAAAAATCCAAGTTACAGGACTAGAGAGATGGTTCAGCAGTTAAGAGTACTGACTGCTCTTTCAGAGGACTCAGGTTCAATTCCCAGAACCCACAGGTCAGCTAATAACCACCTCTAATTCCAGTTCTGGGGGATCCAAAGCCCTCCTTGGGCATTGCAAAACACAGGTGTACCTACCTACATGCAGGCAATAAACTCATATGCATAAAATAAAAAATAATAAAGTATTTTTAAAAATTCAAGTTATAACTAGCATAAGTAGGTTAAAGTCAATTGCTTTTAAATATTATGCTTGCAAAAAAAAGGGGCTGGAGAGATAGCCTAGTGGTTAAGAGCACCGACTGCTCTTGCAGAGGACCCGGGTTCGATCCCCAGCACCCACATGGCAGCTAAGAACCGTCTGTAACTCCAGTTCCAGGAGAACTACAGTTCCCGGGGAATCGGAGACCCTCTTCTGACCTCTGCAGCATTGCACGACATGGATGCCCAAACCTACATGCAGACAGTACATTTATACATATACAAAAATAAATAAAATTAAAAAAAATTATGCTTGCATGTGGAAAAACCTGGGAGGATTGCCTAGAAAACTACTAGAGGGTAATGTGGCCAGTGAGCCACAATGGACCTGCCTGGCTGCCATTCACTGTTTAACTATGATGGTATAATCGCATGTGTGCACACACATATGTTTATCTATGCCTACAATATGTTTGCTTAGGCATATGTGCTATATGTTTATGTCTATATGTGCTCTGTATGTCTGCTCTCATTATGAAAGTATACAGGCACATGTATATTTACGTCTGTGTGTACACTCTCCCAGCTAGCAGCTTCTGTGTGTATACTTATTGAGATAGCAGCTGCAGCCAGGACTGGTAAAAACAAGTCCCCAGGTGTTCTGAGTGGGAGCATAGGCGCAGAGCAGGTGCCTTGCTCTCTGATGCATGCTGGTAAACAGCAGTGGAAAAAGAGACAGAGAGGGCCCCTCCCTCCACGGGGCTTCATGCTGTTGTAGGATGTCGACCTTACTCAAAGAATTGCACATTCAGAAAGCTTGGTCGTGGGGAAAAGTACCAGTCAGGGACGTACCTAGTGCTCTGTGAGTCTTATGGATTTACCTGGCCAGGAATTTGGAAAAGGTACAATGTGCCACCTGAAATCTGAATGAAACTAAAAAGTGGATTAAAATAAAGCAGGAAAACAAAACTTAAAGAAATAGAAAGAAAACATACAGGAATAACTGTGTGGGAGGATAAGACACACTTATTTTGTCTTTTACCATAATACTGCAGAAAGTCTGATGGCTGGGCCAGATCAGTAAGGACGCTTGCTGCCAAGCCTGATGGCCGGAGAGCCATCCCTGGGATCACATGAGGGAAGGAGAGAACTAACTCCGGAACATTGTCTTCTGACTTCCACACATGTGTGGGCGCACACACGTACATAACAAATAAAAATTTAAATGTAATAAAGAATTTTAAAAAGTGGGGCTGGAGAGATGACTCAGTGGTTAAGAGCACTGACTGCTCTTGCAGAGAATCCAGGTTCGATTCCCAGCACCCACATGGCAGCTAAGAACCATCCTTAACTCTAGTTCCAGGGGACTTGACGCCTTCTTCTGACCTCTGAGGCATTGCATGACACAGGTGCACTTACATACATGCAGGCAATATACTCATATACATAAGACAATAGATAAAAAGAATTTAAAAAAGAAAGTCCTGCTGAAATTGACCCTGTTACTATTTAAAGTTCTTGCACTGAAAGAATACTACCAGCACAGGTATAAGGAAAACAGCTCAACAAACATAAGCAAGAGTTATAATTTTCACATACAAAGAGCTTTATCCATCAATAAAAGACACATATACCTGTTCCTTCCCCCACCCCAAAATGGATTTAGGATAGGAAAATCTCTCACACATGCTAAAATAAGTCAATATAAAAAGTCAATAAACAAAAAAATTGCCTTCTGTGGTAATCGAAGACACATGAATCACAACAATTGTATGCCTTTATTTTTTTCTTATTTTTGCTGACGAAATTGGCAGAGATATAAGTGCTGAGGCATTAAGATGTTGATGAAAGTGACAGGAAACAGGCGGGAATATATACTGGTGTAACTTTTCTGGAAGGCAATTTGGCAGTATCCATCAGCTGCTTCACAAGTGTGCCTGCTTTGTAATTCTACTAAAAGAATCCATCTTCAGAAAATCAATATGTATGTGTGCAAAGATTGGGTGAAGGTTGTTAACCTCAGTATTACTTACAGTAGAGTAGATCTGAAAAGCAATGTAAGTGTCTAACAAAATAAGACGTGACAGAGTAGTAGACAGCCATTAAAATTTACCTCACCCAGAAACACCTAATGATGTGGGAGAATGGTTTCCATGTATAGCTAAATGGGGGGGAAGCAGTTCACTCAACCAGAAAATTTAAATCCCAAAGACCAGAGGCAGTGGAAGCTGGAGAGATGGCTCAGTGGTTAAGAGTACTGGCTGCTTCTGCAGAGGACTCAAGTTCAATTCCATATAGCAGCTAATAACCATCTATAACTCCAGTTCCAGGGGATCCAACACCATCTTCTGTCCTCCTTAGGCATTGCATGACATGGGTGCACTTACATACATTCAGGCATAACAGTCATACACATAAAAATTAAAATTAAAATTAAGGAGGCTAGAGAGATGGCTCACTGGTTAACAGCATTGATTGCTCTTGCAGAGGACCCAGGTTCAATTCTCAGCACCCACATGGCAGCTAACAACTGTTTGTAACTTTAGTTCCAGGGGATCTGATGCCTTTTTCTGATCTCCACAGGCATTGCACAACACGGTGTACCTATCTACATTCAAGCAATACATGCATACTCATAAAATAAAAATAATAAATAAAATATCTTAAAAAATAAAATAAAAAACCAGAGGCATGAACCACACATGTGTGGAAACTTGATAGACTGGCTATCACTGGGCTCACATTACAAAAAAGAGATGGATGGATAATTCAATGGCCAGCATTGGGACCATCAATCATCCATATGGAAAAACAAAATGGGAGCATGCACCCTAGACAAACATAAATTCCAGGTGCAAGAGCAATCAGCAAAAAGAAAAACAAAGTTTTAGAAGAAAACATAATATCCATATGATCTCAGACAGAAAAAGTGTATTAAGTGACAAAGATATATTGAGTGTAGATTTTTAAAAAACCTGGTATATTCTACAATGCTACACTTAAAAAGCAGAACTTTAGAAGCTAGAACCCCATTCCCAAATGCTAAAGTAGCTACAGATGGAAGAAAAAGAACTCAAAGTCTACAGAAGAAAAACAATCATCTTAGAAGGCTGGAGGCAGCACATCTTCGAGGTGCGTAGGAATCACAGGTTGATATTTTAATTGATACCATTGGTCTTTGACCACACATTAAATAATAAAGGTATGAAGGACTCCTATAGATAAAGAGTCCAAACCTTAGACTAAGTGTCCTGAAGGGGCTGAGCAGGGGGGAATCCTTAGGGAAGAGAAACACATTGTGTTGGTTGGGATGATGTGATGGTTAATATTCTTATTAACTGGATTGGATTTAGAATCCCCATGGAGGACCTCTGAGTGTGTCTGTCAGAGCATTTCCAGAGTGGTTTAACTAAGAAGGAAAGACCACACCTAATGGGGAGCACCAGCACCCCACAGGTTAGGCTACCAGATCGAATAAAAAGGGTAAAGGAGAAGCTGAGCAGGATGTCAGCACTCGTCTGCTCAGCTTCCCAGTCAGTCATGAACCCAACCACCCTGTGACCACGCTCCCCACCATGATGGACTGCAGTCCTCCAGACTTTGAGTCAAAATAAACCCTTCTTCCCTTGAGTGGCTTCTTGTCTGCGTTTTTATCACAAAACCAAGAGAAGGTTTGGTTCTGTGATAACCCTGACTAGGGAGTTGATATGCCTTTGGACTTGCTTTATGGGAAGAAGGTGGAAAATTTTGAAGCTCCATGTGAAAGTTCCTTTAGAGTATTGTAAGCAGAAATTAGTGGGCCTTTCTGGTGGAAACAAATGTAGTGAAGGCTGGGTTCATGAAACTTCAGAAAGGAACAAGGGTCCTACTGGGAACTGGACTAGAATTTTATTCTGGGGAAGGAAATCTGACTGTATTTTGTCAGTGCTCTGATGATTTTAGTGAATGAATGAAAAAGTAATAGACAAACTGTCAGCCCATGAAAGGAAACAGCCAGAATTGACCAGAGTCCAAGATGACAGCTCCAGAGAGAGTGGACTGTTTTGCTTCTCATCCACCTGTGCCCCTTTTCTAAGCCTAGGGAACAATCTGCGGAAGAGGGGGCATGGTAGAATGTAAGGGCTGCGATTGGGGTGAATGGTGAAACTACAGCAATGTAGTCTGGACACTCATTTGATCAACTTGATTGAACATACAACCCCTCACCCCCCGCTGGAAGGTGGGGCTGTGGGGGTTTGGGCACAACAGCCTGCAATTTGGTTTTACATGAAGGATGCTTGTACTCATGGATTATCACTTATAGCGAAAAAATGAAAAAAAAAACTGAGAGAAAGATGCAGGACAGTTATGGCAGAATGCATGATCTGGGATGGGGTGGGGTTGGGGGGGAAGGGAAAGGGAAATATGCCTGAACTGAATTGGAAAATGATGTATGAAATGCACAAAGCATCAATAAAAAAATGTTATAAAAAAAAAGAAAAAGTAATAGACTGAGTTGTTGGTGGAGGAAATTTTATGATGGCATAACATTTAGACTGTGGTATTAATGTTGCTCTTTGTGGGGTTAAGAGACATGGCTCAGCAGTTAGGAGCACTTGCTATTCTGCTGAGGGCCTGAGTTCAGTTCCCAGCATCCATGTTGGACAGATTACAACAATCTGTAATTCCAGCTGCAGTGGCGTTAATGCCTTATCTGGCTTCTGTAGGCACCAAACACAGGCACATCTGCACACACAGACACACACATACACACATAAAAATAAAATAAATCTTTTACAAACATTGCACACATTATAGTTATGCTTTAATAAAAAAAAAATCCTGACCCTCAGTATCCATTTTAAGGACAAAAGCAGACCCAAGCTGCTGAGAAACCATTGGTTCCCTCAGATTTCTGGAACCAGTTCCACAGATTGGAACTTTGCTCTCAACCAAGGGCTTTGCTCATTCTTTCTTGAAACAGCATATCCAGTGTGAAATGAAGTAAAAGTCAGACCCACCCTTATATTTAAAAGCACATACATTTAATTTATTATTTTTATTTTTGTGGGTTTGAGTGTTTTGTCTGCATGTATATAAGGGCACGAATTGTGTGCAATGCCCAAGGAGACCAGAATAGGGTGTCAGATCTCCTGGATCTAGAGTTACAAACAGTTGATAGCTGCCATGTGGGTGCTAGGAACCAAACCTGGGTCATCTAGTACAGTATCCAGTGCTCTTAACAGTCGAACCATCTCTCTATCCCCATAAAATTTATTATTTATTTTTATTTTATGTGTACAAGTGATCAGTTTGCATATGTGTAAGTACACCCATGTGTGCAGTGCCTGTGGAAGCCAGAAGAGGATGTCTGATCCTCTGGAACTAGGGTTATGGAATTTTGCTACCCACTATGTGGATGCCGTGTCCTTTGAAGAGCAGCCAGTGTTCTTAAGCACTGAACCATCTCTCCAGCCCTCGCTCTTATCAGAGAAAATTTTGCCCTTTGATCCCTAGACCTAGAATACCACGCACACGACTTTGAACAGAAGGTTTTCAATTTCTCTCATTGTAATGAGAAAAGTGCTGTTTTCAATCCTTTAATGCTTGATATGTAAAGCATGTATATACACATTCATACACTATCTTGGTAGAGGACAAGGAAGGGTTCTGAGGGATTAAAGTCATATGACCAGTTCATGAGAGGAGCACATGGATCAGTGAGCTTGTTTACATTGCAAACAGTGACTTGTTGATTTCAAGATTAGGTAAAAGCTATTCGTCCAGAATGTCCATATTGTAAAGGTCATTCCTATGGTTTATAATGAGAATTCAAAGCAGGAAGATGCTAGGAATTATGGCATACACCTTTACCCCAGCACTCTGGAGGCAGAGGGCAGGCAGATCTCTGTGAGTATGAAGCCAGCTTGGTCAACATAATGAGTTATAGGCCAGGCAAGCTGCATAATGAGACCTTGTCTTAAATAAAACAAAACAAAACAAATAAAATAAAACAAAACCACAACCCCTCACCCCCAAAAAACAAATAAGCACACAGAAAAAAATAACCAACCTCCTCACCCAAAAAAACAAAAACAAAAACCAAACAAACAAAAACAAAACAAAACAAAACAATAACAATAACAACAAAAACAAAGCAGAAAGATGTGAAAAATGTGTAGTTTGGTGGGGAAAGGTATGTGAATGCATTGTGGACAGGGTGGACAGACCTGGTGCTGACAAGGCATCTGCAGTTGTTGAGATGTGTTCCATAAAAAGGAGACAACTCACTCTATACTGGGTAATAGAAATAGTGTCTTGAGGGTGAAACTCTACCCAGTGAAGTCTCCAGATTGTAAACCTTGCAAATCAACTTGGAAGGGGAGAGCCAGAACTGAGACTGCCACTACAGGGATTCCCTGCTTGAAAATGGCCCTGGGTGTTTTCTCAGGTTCATCCTCCAAGAAGGCACACAGAGACTAGTGGTCCAAGATGGGCAGGCTACATCTCCACCAGGCAGACCTTGGTAGCACCATCCATGTGGAGCTGGTTTTGCAAGCCTGAGAAATGGAAGAGTTATGGGGATCATGGAGGCTTGTGCTAAGATTTCAGAAAGCCACTTAAGTCAGGCAATGTGTGGAAGGCTTACCTTCCCTGCAAAGAGGCACTAGGAGTCTACCACATGAAGCTGTGAAGTGTGAAGCCTGAGTTGCAATGGAGATTTCAGGAGATTAGAGTTGCTAGGGCTGTGGAATTTCCATCAAGGAAAGTTGTTGCCAGTTTGAGGCAGAGCTGGCACAAAGGAGGCTACATGTGCCACAGGCAGCATAGCTGGAGTTGTGGGCCTGTTTGAGCCCATTAGAGCCTACTAGATGCCATCATGAGCCCCAGATGCCAGACATGGAACTGCAGAATTGATTTGGTGTTTTCCTTGTTGAGTTTCAGTTTTACATTGGCCTGATCTTCCCTTGTTATTCTCTTGTTCTTCCCTTTTAGAATGGGAATATTTACTCTGTGCTGTTGTATATTGGAACTATGTGGCTTGATTTTTTAAAAATCATTTTATAGGGTTCAGAATTGTAAGAAAAATGAACTAGCAGTCTTTCCTTTCAAACCTGTAAAAACTTAAACTTCGTTTATGACAAGGAATCCTAATCTTTTTTTTTTTTTCTTTTCAGTCTTTCGAGACAGGGTCCCTCTGTAGCCCCAGCTGTCCTGGAACTTGCTATGTAGAGCAGGCTGGCCTTGAATTCACAGCGATCCACCTGCCTATGCCTCCCGAGTGCTGGGATTAAAGGCATGTACCACCACAGCTGGCTAGGAATCCTAATCTTTTATTTTTAACTATTAAGATGTTTTCTGAGTCTTGGAACAGACTTAGAGCTTTGAACTTTTGAACAGTGTTGGAAACTGTATGATCATAGAGACTTTTAAAGTTAGACTGAATTTTTTTTTTGAGACAGGGTCTCCCTATAGCCCCAGCTGGCCTGGAACTCACTCTGTATTTCTGCCTGCCTCTGCCTCCTGAGCGCTGAGATGAAAGGTGTGTGCCACCATGCCTGGCTTTTTAAAAAAATTTATTTATATATATATATACTTTTTTTAATCAAATCTAGACCTGTGTCCCCCCGTCCCCCACCAACCAGTGCTCATGCATTCTGTCAAACATGCTTTTCATCTCTTTCTCATCTTTCTCAATATTCTCCATGTGGAAGTTCACTGTTTTGAGCAGAAGTTCACTGTTTCAGTCAGTTCTTTGATGCAGTCCTTTCTGTTGTTGTTGTTGATGATGATGTTCTTTCCAATATGCATCACTCCCAACTGCTTTGGACAAAAGTTCAAGGGGGCCATGCACAAGAAATACTTACAAGTAGGTAATTGGCACTAGCATCCACAGATGAGGGATACCATTTATCGTTTGTTTATCTGGGACTGTACTACTTCACTCAACATGATGTCCTCTAGCTCCAGCCATTTTCCTGCAAAGCTCATGATGTCATCTTTCTTTACTGCTGCATAGAACTCCATTGTGTAGATGTACCACATTTTCTCCATCCACTCATCAGTTGAGGGGCATTTGGGTTGGTTCCAGCTCCTTGCTATTGTGAAGAGAGCTGAAATAAACATGGCCGTGCATGTATCTCTGCAGTGGGGTGAGTCTTGAGGGTACATGCCTAGGAGTGGTATGGCTGGGTTGGGTGGCAAGTTCATTCCAAGTCTTCCAAGGGTTTTCCACACTGCTTTCTATAGTGGCTGCATGAGTTTACATTCCCACCAGCAGTGGATGAGTGTTCCCCTTTCCCCACAACCTCTCCAGCACTTGGTATCATTTGTTTTCTTGATCCTAGCCAGTCTTATTGGAGTAAGATGATATCTTAAAGTGGTTTTGATTTGCATTTCCTTAATGATTAGTGATGTTGAACACTTCTTAAGGTGTTTCTCAG
>VZQC01001686.1:1934427-1956405 GCA_009823505.1 Rhizomys pruinosus
TTTTGTGTATTTTTAAATTTTTCATAATCTTTCCTTGAGGTTTTTAGTTGTTCTGTGTTATCTTCCAGGTCTGATATTCTTTGTTCTGCTTCCTCCATTCTGCTTCTGAGGCTTTTTCCATTCCTTTCCTCTTGAATGGATGAGTGTTTGATTTCCTTTTTCATTTCCTCTTCTGATTTCTTTAGTATTTCTACTTCTTTTTGGAGCTTCTCAATCTCTTCCTGTAGCTCTTTGCTTTGCTGGTTGGTTTCCTTATCTTTTTCAGCATGGGATCTTTTCAGTGTTTCTACTTCCTTCCGGAGTTTGTCATTCTCTCTCTCTAGGTCCTTCTTGAGTTCTTCATTCTCTTTTCTTAGTTCTTTGATTTGCTCTTTATAATCTTGTAGTTCTTTAAATATCTTCCCAATTGTGTTTCTGATATCTGTGTCCTGGGGCATCCCCAGAGGGATCCCACTGTAGGAATTTTCCATAGGGTTGGTAGAACTTGGTGCAGAATTATCCTGCCCCTTTCCCGTGTTGTCTCTTCTTTGTGTTCCTGGCATATGGGCTTCTCCTTGCCTGTATTCCAATGTGAGTCCTAAATGCCTCTTCACTGCGTTGAAGGCTTGCTTTGCTTCCCTCCTTCAGATACCTTGGTAATCCCAGTTGGCGGGGGGGGGGGCTCTTTAGCCCACTCCCTGGTACCTGCGCTTCCACTGGACTCAGGAGATCTCAGATCTCAAGACTCACACAACCCTACCTTTAATACTAGCTGGGAGGATAACTTGGCCCCCACAGCCACAAAAAGTGATTAAGCCAAAGACATCTGGATTAATGGATTAACTAGGTTAAGTCATTCAACACTCAGCCTTGCTGAAGCACCCAGTTCCTACCTACCTTCCTGTGCTTCAGCTGGTCTCAGAAGATCTCAGATCTCAAGACTCACACAACCCTACCTTTAATACCAGCTGGGAGGATAACTCCGCCCCCACAGCCATAAAGACGGTTCTTCAAGATGGTTCTTAGCCTCCATGTGGGTGCTGGGAATTAAACTCAGGCCTTCTGCAAGAACAGTTGGTGCTCTTAACTGCTAAGCCACCTCTCCAGCCCCAGAGTGAATGTATTTTCTTTTAAGAGATGGCCATGAACCTTTGAAAACCAGGAGTAGAGTATTATGGTTTAAAAGTGATGTGTTGGGTGTCAAGTCAGCAAGGGGCGGATGCATGATAGTTACTATTCATTGTCAACTTGATTGGATTTAGAATCATCTGGAAGACACACCTCTGGGCATATCTATGAGGGTGTTTCCAGAGAAGTTTAACAGAGGAGGGAGAACCTGGCACTGTCATTTCCCTGCTTCCTGGTTTGTGGCACAAACTGTTGCTTCTACCTCTATACTTTCCCCATTGTGATGGAGTGCATTCCTCTTAATTATGAAAAAAACCCAAACCTTTCATTACTTGGGTTGCTTTTGCCAGGTCTCTGGTCACAGGATTGGTGAGAAAAATAATCAATACAGGTGGACTTGCTGATGTAACTCACAAACTTCACAACAGAATATAATGTCTTATAAAAATAGAATACATGTTCTAGACTAGAGAGGTGACTGACTGCAAGGCACTGTGCTTCCCAGCCTGTGGTGTCCCTGGCTTCTGGAGATTCTTCTATCATCAGTATGATAGAGCCATATTCCTAGGCTGCCTTAGGCAATTGGCAATTTGAAAGAAGAAAGGAGGGCAAAGGATTCTCCTGGGGGAGGTATTCATGGTCTGGTTGAAGAAATGATCTGGAGGGGACTGGAAAGATGGCTCTGCAGCTAAGAGCACTTGATGTTTCTTCCAGAGGACCTGGGTTCTGTTTCTAGCACCAATTTGGTAGCTAACAACCATCTGTAACTCCAGTTCCACGGAATCTGAAGCCCCTTTCTGGCCTCTGAACCCACTGCATGTGCAGGTACACTTACATGCATGTAGGCAAAACATTCATACATAAATAAATATTTTAAAACAAAAGAAGTGGTGCAGAACTCCTACTAATATTCATTGGCCAAAACTCCCAGGCCATAGCTAACTGCAAGGGAAGCTGGGAAATGTAGTCAAAGTATATTTGAGAAAAAGGAAAGTGGTTGGAAACCAATCTTCATCACATATCTGAAGAGATACTCAGCTCACTAGCAATCAGGAAAATGCAATTACAAGCATTTAACCATCAGATTGGCAAAACAAATCATCAAGACCATCATCCACAGCTCAACTCTAGCAAATGGCATTCAAGGAAGACTGTTCCCTCCCCGGCTCTCCATCCTCCTTACCCTGCTTAAAATTTCTATTCTATGCATGCGATGCCATTAACACACCATTCATTTACTTATTAAGAATGTTTTCTGTTTATAGTCTGTCTTCCCTCTCTGCAATACTAACAGGGCAGGGCTAGGTGAAGATTATTACCTTAATGCATCCCAGGCATCCACAACAGTGGTTTTACTAGTTAGCACTCAAAAAGATGATCTGGATGGAGAGGCTGAAAAATGGATGTGTTCCAGGTGACATTTGAGCCAGACATGTGCTGAGCCCCCTAGGGACTCAAACCCTCAGTCATATAGTCTCTTCCAGCCCGTGGCTCATCCCAGGTCAACTCCCAGAGCCCCTCCTCATGCATCTGTGAACACAAACAGCACTGGTATTTAGCATGTATATTTGGTTAGTTTAAGATGTCAATTTTACTGAAACATAAATATTATACAATTTGATTGCAGTCTGATGTGTTTTAATAAATGCACAGTTCTGATGAAGCACCATGTTTTGGTTACTCCACATTGCTATAGCAAAATACTCAGCACAAATAATTTGAAAGGAGGAAGGAATTGTTTTGGTTTATGGTTTCAGAGAGTCTAGTCCATGGTCACCTACATCCACTGCTCCTGGGTTTGTGTGTAATGGCGGCAGAGAGAGAAAGGGTCTGGGGAAAAGACAGACCCTTCAGGTCAAACCTCACAGTGACCTAATGAGTCCAATCAGTCCTTGCTTCCTGGTTTTACTGCTTCATAATGTCACTAAATTATGACACCCTCAGTGGATTAATCTACTGATGGGGTTAGAGCCTTCATGATCCAATTACTTCCCAAAAGCCCATTGGTTGAGATCCAAGCCTTTGGGGGCACACTTCTTTTTTTTTAAATTTTATTTCGGTATGTGTATGAATGTACTGTCTGCATGCATGTGTGTGTACCCGTGTCGTGCAATGCTGCGGAGGTCAGAAGAGGGTGTCGGATTCCCCTGGAACCGGAGTTCTCCTGGAATTGGAGTTTCAGATGGTTCTCAGCCGCCATGTGGGTACTGGGGATCGAACCCCGGTCCTCTGTAAGAGCAGTCGGTGCTCTTAACCACTAGGCCATCTCTCCAGGGGGGCACATTTCTTTTTAAAAATATTTTATTTATTATTTTTACTTTATGGGTATGAGTGTATTGCCCACATGCATGTAAGTGCACCTGTGTTGTGCAATGCCTATGGAGGTAAGACGAGGACATCAGATCCCCTGGAACTGGAGTTACAGATGGTTGTTAGCCTCCACGTGGATGTTGGGAATTGAACCTGGGTCCTCTGCAAGAGCAGTGAGTGCTCTTAACCACTGAGCCATCTCTCCAGCCCTATGGGCACATTTATCCAAACCATAACATATTGTCACATAGAGATATAGACCATTGGATCCTACAGAATCCCTTCTGACGGTCTCAAGCTTTGAGTAGTTGATTATACAGCAATATGAACAGGACTCACCCCTCTCTATCTCTAGTCTATTTTTCCTGCCCTTGAATATTTTTCCTTGTGAGCTCCTAGAGGTTTGCAATAAAAGGCTCTTCTCTTTCCCCAGTAGACTATGAGATCTTTGAGGGTCCAATTCATATGACTTTTCAATGTGGCCATGGTTATGCCTGGCACAGTTTCTTGTACTTAGTAGTTGTTCATGAAATCATTATTTCAGGAACAGAGGACTATGATGACCCCTGAGGTCTCTGGAGATTTACTTTCTCCCTCTGACTTCAAGTATATGGGAAAGACATGTGACTTAGCACTTAGGCAGGTCAGTATGAGATGGGATAATGGGTGAGACATGGAACTGTTTCTCATCACTCTTTCAGTCACTTACTTATAATCTTAAATTCTTTTCTGGTTTCTGTGAACAAAAGATTCCCTGAAAAAGGCAACTTAAAGGAGAAAACTTTATTTAGATCACAGTTCCAAGTTATAAGGAGTTATGAGATAGTCAAGATGGGAGGAACTTGAAGCAACTAGTCACATCCAGTCAAAAACAGACAGCAATTATGCTGATGGCTCAGTGGTTTAGATGGCTGACTGCTCTTACAGAGGACCTGGGTTTAATTCCCAGCACCTATGTAGGGCGGCTCACAGCCACCTGTAACTCCAGCTCCAGTGGATCCTATTTTCTCTTCTGGGCTCCACTAATATCTGTGCTCACACACACATAGCTCTGCACACACACATGCTTGCACACACAAAATTAAAAAATGAATCTTTTTGAAAAGAAAGAGCCAAGAGCAATGAATCAATGCACCCAAATCAATGTGCTCAGCTTGCTTTCTCCATTTTCATACAGTCCTGGATCTGGGTCAGGGAATGACCCCATGCATAGTGCAAGAGTCTACCTCAATTATGCAATCAAGATAATTCCCCAAAGCTATGTCCAGGGGCCCATCTCCCAGGTGACTCCAGATGGTCAAGCTGACAATTAACATTGATCATCCCATTTATCTATCTCCAGAGTCTCTGGCATGTGCCAGGCACTATAGTAGCTGTTAAGGAGATACAAATGTGAGTGAAGAGATACAGTCCACATTTTCATATGACTTACTGTACAACTGAGAGCCACGTTGAGTACAATGACCATGGAAAATAATGTGCTCTGACAAGCTGCGGCCAGGGCACCATAAACCTTGAGTGCTGGGCTCGAAAGTTCTGCTGTGTACTTTTGCTCATGAATAATCCCCTGTTCTCCCAGAGTCGTTGCTCAAGAAGGAGACTCATTCTTATTTGCGCTCAAGGTTAGAGTTGTTCTGAGAATACCACTGTGTTTATAATAATAGTGAGTTCTTCTGAAATAAACACGGGAAAGTAGAAATGAGCAAAGCCACCAGGCTGTTCCCTTTCATAATCTCTGATTTTAAAACAAAAAAATAGACCTTTCAGATAAACCAATCAGCCTCTGAATAGTGTCCAGAATTCAACTAGGGAACACTTGCTTGTGAACATTGGAAATAACAGAGTCCGCCTCCCACTTTCCCTCCCATGACTTTATAGCTTGGAAGGGAACGTACTGCCTTATAAATATTTCCCATTATGGAACTTTTTGGTGTGTTCCTTCAAGTAATTTCAGATCTCAGCTAGGTTTATTCTCCCTGCTGCCCAATACAATATCTTCCAGGGCTGAGGCACTGAAGTAATGGGGAGAAAAGAGAAATTAAGACAATTTCACAGCATCTTGTAAGCATTTGCATGTGAAGGCAGGCTACCCTGCTGTTTGATAGATTTGATGTGTGAGAGAATCTCGAGAAGCAAAGTTCACATCCAGTTTGGCACATTACACGTACGATGTGAAGGTTGCTACAAAAAAAATACGATAATATCCTTGCAAGTATATGACTACGTAGAGCAAGGATAGCACGTTGGAGAGTGCTCAAATGTGTAATTATTGTGAGGATTTCACAGACGCATAAATATAATGATCCTCAGCTAAGTAAATTGCTAGCTACCAATGAAATAAATAGGGTCCCTTCAGAATTTTAAATAATTTGGGATGGGAGGGGTGGGAAATGATTCACCTTAGCTGTTATCTCTGGAACAGTAAATAGAGGAATCTATCTGCTAACTCCGGTGCGTTCACATTGTTCTTCATACCCTGTAGAGTGTGTCAGAAGCGCCTGGTCCTTGCTGACTTCCAACCCCTTATTTTGATAAGCCACAGCACAGCACGGTTCAGTGCTGGGTAGGAGCAGCTAATATTGTTTATCACAACAGGCAACCCAGCCATAATATTTTTCCAAGAAACACTGATGTGTTTAAAGGTCAGGTTGATCCTGATTTGACGGAATAACATAAATTCATCTTTCTAGGAGTAAAATGGTGTACATGACTTGGTTTAAAGGTTAAACTGTTTTTTGTGCACTAGATAGGTCAAAGATATAAGACTTTAATACGCAAAGTATAATTACCTCTTTGGACAGATAGGCAGAAGTGGTCTAGGGTTTGGGTTTTCCTAGAGATGTTTGAAAACTTAGGAATCTATTGACATCTTGTCATCTGAATGTTTGGTTGTAGGGAGAAAAAAATCCTACTATACTGCTGAGTTAAGACGTCCTGTCTTTTTGCCTTTTTCTCCCTACAGGATTCTATGAATTGATTTTCAGAGCACTGCTATGGTCTGACACTGTTCTCAGAATTGAATCTCACAAGGCTAGTAACTCCTCAATACAAAAGTGCAGAGTAGGTGCTAAATGAGGGTTTTGTAGGGGAATAAAAGGGAATACATTCAAATTTTTTATTTATTTATTTATTTGTTTATTTAGAGAGGGTATGTAAGCAGGCATGTTCCAGTGTGCACATATACATGCCCCATGGTGTGGTATAGAGACCAACTTGCTAGAGTCTGTTCTCTCCTTCTATAATGCATGTCCTGAGAACTGAGCTCAGGTCACCAGGCTTGTACGGCACGCGCCTTTACCTACTGAGTCATCTCACCTGGCATTATTCTTGGGTACATTATTAACACATATTCAATTCAAAAGGTGAAAGTGTTAATTTTTTTCAAAAAGGAATGGAGTTATTTATGGCATGGTAATGTAATCAAGAAATTTTAGACCTTGAATGAGAATTTGCAACTGCTTGGAGACTCACTTCAGCCCTTCCCCTTTGCCTGTCCATGTTTTCTTTTGTGCCCATCTCAGGACTTCAGCAGGACAGAGCTGGCATGCCAAGGTGTTTGATGTGATTCAAATGAATGATTCAAAAACAGGCCAGTCATGTGACACCCTGCTTGGGGGTGGGGGTGGGAACCAGGAGGCTGTGAATCCCAAGCAGAAGAAATCTGGGGTGGCTTCCCTGACTCCTGAAGAGGGGAGGAGAGAGAGAAGAGCACTAGAAAAGGCAGGAAAGGGTTGGGGGTTAGGGAGATTGGGGGGTGGTTGGGGAATAGTGGGTACCCTCCCTGCAACTGGCTGTGGTAGTTCTGGTGTCTACAGTGCTAGCTACTTCAAGGCTGAGGCAAGGGGATCCCTGGAGGTCAGAGTTTGAGGCCAGCCTGTAACATGGGAGACTTCATCTGAAAAACAACAAAAGTTCACTAGCTTGGACACAGAGAGCTGGAGGGAGTGTTTGACCAGATGAAGAATCATGGTACTTCCAGGAAAGGGGCCTCAGCTAGGCAAAAATTGCTCCTGAGAAAGATGCTGCGTTTCCTTCTCTCTTTCCACCACTCAGGAGCCATCCTTACCTTTGGGGATGCACTGGCAGGGAGGACAATTTGTACTAGAAATGTCATGGTCACAAGTGCCAGAGGGGACTCTTCTGCTCCAAGAGCCTCCTCAACTCTTCTGACAAGTAAGAATGCCGAGGCACAGAAGAGAGCAGTGAGGGGCAGTCTCCACAAAGGCCTCCCCTGCCCAGTGACCACCCCCTCCCCATCTGTAGGAATCCGGTCACCTCCCCACTGCTGGCATCCCCATGGCTCTTGGATATTTGCCTCAAGCCTGCTGCAGAGAGACAAGATGAGAGTTTAGTTGCTGCCTCTGGGTTACCGTCTAGCACAGACCCTAAGAAAACACCCTACCCATGCTGCCTCTGGGTTACCATCTAGCACAGACCCTAAGAAAACACCACACCCATGCTGCCTCTGGGTTACAGTCTAGCACAGACCCCAAGACAACATCCCACCCATGCTGCCTCTGGGTTACCATCTAGGACAGACCCTAAGAAAACACCCCACCCATGCTGCCTCTGGGTTACCGTCTAGCACAGACCCTAAGAAAACACCGCACCCATGCTGCCTCTGGGTTACCGTCTAGGACAGACCCTAAGAAAACACCCCACCCATGCTGCCTCTGGGTTACCGTCTAGGACAGACCCTAAGAAAACACCCCACCCATGCTGCCTCTGGGTTACAGTCTAGCACAGACCCCAAGACAACATCCCACCCATGCTGCCTCTGGGTTACTGTCTAGGCCAGACCCTAAGAAAACACCCCACCCATGCTGCCTATGGGTTACCATCTAGGACAGACCCTAAGAAAACACCCCACCCATGCTGCCTATGGGTTACTGTCTAGCACAGACCCTAAGAAAACACCCCACCCATGCCGCCTCTGGGTTACAGTCTAGCACAGACCCTAAGAAAACACCCCACCCATGCTGCCTCTGGGTTACCATCTAGCACAGACCCCAAGACAACACCCCACCCATGCCGCCTCTGGGATACCATCTAGGACAGACCCTAAGAAAACACCCCACCCATGCTGCCTCTGGGATACCGTCTAGGACAGACCCTAAGAAAACACCCCACCCATGCTGCCTATGGGTTACCATTTAGGACAGACACTAAGAAAACACCCCACCCATGCTGCCTCTGGGTTACCATCTAGGACAGACCCTAAGAAAACACCCCACCCATGCTGCCTCTGGGTTACCATCTAGCACAGACCCTAAGAAAACACCCCACCCATGCTGCCTCTGGGATACCGTCTAGCACATACCCTAAGAAAACACCCCACCCATGCTGCCTCTGGGTTACCATCTAGGACAGATCCTAAGAAAACACCCCACCCATGCCGCCTCTCCGTTACGGTCTCGGACAGACCCTAAGAAAACACCCCATCCAGGCTTTCTCAGCCTCTGCTTGCACTGAGCTCTGCCCTCCCAGTGCCAGCAGGGCTGAGTTCTGAGAGGGTGTGTGAAAGACTTACAGGCTGGGATATACCAGCACCAAGATACTCTCCAATGTCCCAGGACCACAGCTCACCCACCAGAGGCAGAACTGAGGCCACAGACTGTCAGACACAAAAGAGGGTGGGGCCTCTGAGTCTACTGAGTCCTCAGCAGTGGGGAGCAAGGGGAAGGTAGGGCACCATCTTCTTTTAGCATTTCTGAAACTAAACCAGCAAGTTTGCGAGCACCATTGTGCACAGGTAGTAACTCAGCTGGAAATAAGTATCGTTATTCCCATTGCACCCAATGCCTCACTAATATTCCTGAGCAATTAGAGAAAGTCCTGAATTATCTTCTATGTCTGCACCTCAGACAAACAAGTAATCAATCATCTCTTTCCTTAGCTAACCTTCTTTGGGGCCATATGGCTAAAAGACTAGGAGAAAGGGGACCTTTGAGGTGGGCACCCAGTGTCACCTGCTTTGGGTGGTGCATCCTCAGCAAGTCACAGATCTTCCTGTCATCGTTTTCACAATTTCTGTCTTTATATACTTCTCTTAGGGTTACTGTGAAGAAGAAATGTGACTATCCGTTAGAAGTTCCTTTCACAGAGCAGTCATACAATACACTTTAGCTGTGGTTATGAACTGAAAGTAATCTCTAAAACATTAGGACACAGGCATTAACAGATGCACGTTTGCTCAGATATCACAAGTACATTCAATTGTTCAGTTTCCATGGATTCATCTATGGAACCAAACCAAAAGGGTGGCTGATAGTCTCTGGCCTCAGTCCTGCCCTTGGTGGGGGAGCTGAGGACCTGGGACACTGGGAGATGATGTTCTTGAGATAAACAACTTGGGGGGGGGCAGGTTTGCTTACTAGACCCTGTCTCCTGATTGCCACCACCTCCCAATAATGCCACCAAGCTATGAACCCATGAATAGATTAATTCATCTACTAGGTGAGATTTCCTACAATTCAATCACTTTTCCAAAGCATCACCAGCCAAAGACAGAGCCTTTAATACCTGAGCATTTGGGGGGAAAAGCTAAAACATAGTTGCTTTTGGACTCAATGAATATAGTGTTCCTTAGCAATTTCTCTTGCTTGCTAAGGCCATTCAGCTAGGATTCTATTAGTGAAGTTCCGGGGAAGACCCAAATAGAAATGGGCTGTGGTATTCAGCCGCTCACATCTGCAAAACTGAATCTTCACCCTTAGTCATAGACAGAGTTTCCTATATCTGTACCGTACTAATGAAAGACCACAAAGTTTCCAGGCCATATTAGAAAGAGAATGGTTTGTGATTAGCTTCCGTGCTGGAGGGTTACTGTGCTTAACTCAAAGACCATGATGTAAAGGGCTGTGACTGGGTCACAGGGCATCATTTGGAGACCCAGGGAAAAGATTCGATTGCTGTGATTTTGTACAAACATGGAATATGGGCTTAGAACAGAGCTCTTCCCTTTTCCTTATTATTTTTGTTTGTTTGTTTTAATATTTATTGTTTATATTTTATGTGCATGAGTTTGCTGCATGGATATACATACACCCATGCTATGCAAGGCCCACAGAGGTCAGAAGGCATCAGATTCCCTGGAACTGGAGTCAAGGACCTGGATCCTCTTCAAGAGTAGCTAGTGCTCTTAACCATTGAGCCATCTCTCCAACCCTTTTTTCTTGTTTTTGTTTTTTTTCAGACAGGATCTCATATAGCCCAGGCTGGCTTTGAACTTCTCAAGAATGGCCTTGAACTCTCAATTTTCCTGCCTCCTACTATTTTTAAGTGCCAGAACTACTTGTACATACTTTCCTTTTCTTATTTTTAAGTAATTCAAATAATAGCTTGAGGGGCTGGAGAGATGGCTCAATAGTTAAGAGCACTGGGTGCTCTTGCAGAGGATTGCAGGTACAGTTCCCAGCACCCACATGGTGGCTCACGATCATCCTTAACTCCAGTTTCAAGGGATCCAACACCCTCTTCTGGCCTCCACAGGCATTGTACAACACAGGTATATTTACATGAAGGCAAAATATTCATTCACACAAAATAAAAATAATTAAATAAAAATAGTTGCTTGAGGAATGGAAGATCTACCTGAGTTACCATAGGAGGCTGGGCATGGCAGCACATACCTTTAATTCCAATACTAGAGGGGCAGAGGCAGGCCAGCCTGGTCTACATAGCAAGTACCAGGCCAACTGGTGCTATAGGAAGTCACTGAAAGAAAGACAGAAAAGAGAGAACACAAAAAGAACAACCAACCAATCAACAAAAAGGAAGTACAACAGGAATGGCCCAGAGTGGGTTTCATGGAAACAGGGGCAACAGTGGATGGCCAAGTGATCATTCTTCAGACACTTCTCTGTGCCAATTCTCCCAGGCCCAGCTCTCCCTCTTCCTGTCCGAGGCCCCCAGACTCCACTACCTTATCAGCCTACCTATGGCCCGTGAGAGCCTTCCTAATTCTCTATATAAACTCTTGATCCATCCTCATAGCTAATCTCAAACTCTTGTTTTTTCCTTGATTGGAATCCAATTGGTTCACTTCTTCTTACCCAGCAGGTGACACCTCTAAAGTACCAACCAGCCTGTATCTAGGCTCCCCTGGATCAATGGCCTGCCCTTGACCCAGTCAGCTGGGGCCTGGGGTGGAGGGGGAGGAACAGCCACATCCCTCAATAAGCCCAGAAAATACCTGAAGACTAGCCAGGCTTTCACACTGCTCCTGCCCCTGCTTCCCATGTCCAGGGACTGTCGCCATGTTGAAAACCAGAGACTGATCTGAGGCTTCTCTTTTAATTCTATTCTCTCTTTCATTTCTACTCTTAGCCAAGGAGTGAGGCTCAGGCAGTGGACTGAGAGCTGGCCAAGGCACCTGATGACCCAAGTCCTGCCTCGGCTCCTTTCATTGTAAGCCAAGTCCTCTATCCTCCCCAGCCCATTTTCTCATTTATTGCTGATCAATTGAATTGTATGTTCCCAGAACTGCACCTCCCTCCTTTCCTTCCTCTTCCCCTTCGCCTTCCCACCTTTCTTATTTTTCCATCTTTTCTTCCTTCCATGTTGATCCAATGCCAGCCATTGTACCTGTGGGTGATGCTGTCTATGTTCGCAAAGTGTTCACTTTGGAACGAAGGGCAGGTGTACACATCAACAGTGCAGGGAACAGCAATACAGGTGACCACACTCCACCATGACTCTTTGTGAGTTCAAGGCCAGCCTGGTCTACAGAGCGAGTTCCAGGACAGCTGGGGCTACAGGGAGACCCTGTCTTAAAAAGACCAAAAAAAAAAAAAAAAAAAAAAAAACCAAAACAAGAGTGAGAATGTCCAGTTCTATTGGTGCTGCTGCTGATCCAAGGTCACACTTTGGGACCCTCTACATTGGGGCATGCTGGTGACCCTGAGTGGGTCCTGAAGGATGAGAGGGAACCAGAGAAAGATCATAGGAAAGGCAGCCCTTGTAAAGGTCCTGAGGTGAGAGGTGCTGTCAGTGAATGTGAAATCAGGTCATTGTGAGCAGAGCCCTCAGATGGAGCAAGGACAGAGTGAAAGGCGATGCTGACCAGCTCAGCAGGGCCTGGGTCCTGCTGCTGAACAAGGAGGAGGTACTGAAGGTTTCCAAGTAGACAGGCAGTCAGACTCATGGTTTAGGAAAATCCCACTAGCAGAGGGTAGAGAGTAAAGAAGACACGGAGGTTAGGAAGTACTCATAGTCATCTATGTAAGAAGTAATAAGCCAGGCGTGGTGGTGCATGCCTTTAATCCTAGCACTCGGGAGGCAGAGGCAGGTGGTTCTCTGTGAGTTCTCTCTGGCCTTGGCCAGTCTGTTCTACAGAGCAAGCTCCAGGCCAGCTGGGACTTAAGGGAGACCCTGTCTCAAAACTACCAAAAAAAAAAAAAAAAAGTAATGGCACTGAGCTATGGTCTGAATAGACTGTAAGTTCTGAATATAGTCTGTGTCCCACAGGGATCTAAAGGAGTGGGCTCCAGGGTGTGCTGTTGGGAAGTGGTCAACCTTCTGGAAATGGGGCCTGATGGGAGTCACTAGATCAAGGGTATGGGAGGTAGTTCTGTGATCTCTTTGGCTCTCCTGAGGGACTGATATAAAAGCAACAGGCCTGTCTCTTCCCCTCTGTACTCAGTCTTGTAGGAAGCTTTCTTTGTACAGAGCAGGTACCATGATGCCCTGCTAAGGGAAGGGGAACACAGTACCCACCGGTGGCCACTGTAGGTAACTGGCCTCTCGGTGCAGAGACCAGTTGTCTACTTCCATAGTCCAGCCCGAGAGGTCCCTCCAACTCAGGCCCTTAGCCTGGGACAATGAAATATGATTTCCCACCTGCCCAGACACTGCTGACCCCTGGACAGGAATTTCAGGCTGATGGCCTATCTTCAGCTTATGTCCACTCACAATTCACTTCACCACACCAGCTATCCAGGTTGGTGGTCTGCACAGGGACCTCTTTCCAACCCACTGGCCACCCGAATGAAATGCAGGCCTGCTTTGGCCTGTATGAGCCAGAGAAAAAAATAAAGATGACAGCTGGGAACTCTGTACTGATGTTAATGGAGAATTCGATTAATTATCCACTACAACTTTTCATAAGCCAAATGACGTCAGTTCCCAGAGCCAATCACAGCGCCCCCCAACTCTGTGCCACTGCACATCGTTGCCCCACTCAGCATCACACACCTAGGCCACGTTGTTTGCTCCTCCTTGGGGCGGAGTCAGAGAAAACCCCTGACTCCCATCCACATGGTGCCCTGAGGGGTGCTAGCTGAGAACTAGCCCCCATTTCAAACTGGATCTTCCTACAGAGTCTGAGATGGAATCCCTTGCTCCTGGCATTAAGGTCCACTATGACATTAAGTAGCTGAAAACTGACCCTGTGCCAAGTCCCTGAACCTCCTAAAACTGTCAGCTAAATAAACCTCTTCCATAAATAGCCTTTGCAGGTATTTTGTTATAGTGAAAAACTGACTAACAAGTAGGTGGCCAGAATTGGGTGACAGCATGGTGAAGGAGAAGAGAAGCACACAGAGCTACAGATGGTGGCTGCGGAGGATAGGTTATACCTAGAGCAAGCTGGGAAAGGTGAGACTGAGTCATAAGAATATGGGACTCCTGGGGAGTCTGAGGCCAGAAATGGGACATTTCCAGATGATGGCATTGAGACTCTCTCTCTCTCTCTCTCTCTCTCTCTCTCTCTCTCTCTCTCTCTCCTTCCCTTCTTTCCTCCCTCTCCCCCCCCTTTTCCTCCTGCCTGGTGGAATCCACCCACCCCAGTCTCATTCACAACCCTATCTCACAGACTAAACTGTAGGTTCACATTCATTGAAAAGGGGAATTGATTGGTTGATCTTGGGTAGGGTAGCCAGATTTAGCAAATAAAAGGATGCCTACATTTTGCACACTGATTCCATGTACTTACCCTCTGCTTATATCCAGTCCAAACTTAACTGAGCATTTTTTGGCAACCTTAACCATAGACCACTTCCCTCTCCAGGCTTGTGAGCTGTGGCCAGAGAGGTAGATAGGGTACATGGGATGCTCTCCTGGGGGTAGATTAAGAGATGTGTTATGCAGATATTCCCAACAGGAGTGTTCCCAGGTTGTGGCTCCACATAGTGGGCTGTAGGATGTTCAGGATGACTCTGAGCATTGGGGCCCCAGAGGAGAGAATAGCCTAGAGACTGGGAGGCTGGAAGAGCCAGTCTTCTTAGAAATTCTGGCCTTTGCTCAGGGCTAGACTCTAAATCCTAAGGAAAAAGAGGTCAGTACGGGTAGATATGGGGATGTGGCTGATCACAGAACATCACAGGTACAGGTCAAGTTCAGGGTTGGGCACAAAGAAAAAGCCATCCACTGGCCAGGGATGCAAGGTGGGGTCTGGGAGCTCACATGATCCAGGAGTGTGTTGTATGCAGCTTGTCTGTCTCATAGCCAGCTCCCACTGTGGTCACTCAGCACCGGGGGCAGACTAGGACCACTCTTCTGTGTCCCTTGGCACAGTGCCCAGCTCTGAGCAGGGCTCATTATTCACAAATAAATTGGACTTCAGTCCAGATCCGTGAACTGAGCTAGGGACAACAGGCCTGGGTCCAGTGGCAAATCCCGGAACAAGCAGCCAAAACTGCACAATCCCCACCTTCTTCAGGTCTCTGTAGTGTTGAGGGATGAGGGGTCACCCGAGGAGCCCTTTAAGTCTTCTCACATTTACAGATGAGGAAACTGAGTCTCCGAGGAGGATTGAATCTGAAGCCTCCAGCCAAAGCCCACCCAAAAACATTGGGCTACAAAATGGTGTTTCACACAAATAAAATAAAAACCTGCTATTGTGCTTTGGGGACACAATCATGAATGATTTTTTTATCAAGTTGGAAACCGTGAAAATGTCCCTAATTACTGTGAGATGCGTGGCCTTGGGGGGAGATGAAACTCGATGCTCAGGTGGCCGTCCTTTCCAAGCAGATGGTAATTTTCATTCTCAACTTCTCTATGTCCTGCTATCTGTGTGAAACTGGAGCACCTTTACTGTCAGAATCATTACTCCAAGGACTTGGCAGGAAGTACAGAAAAACAAAGCCAAAAAGCACAAAAAATGAGTAGTATATTTGTTATTCTCCTGTTACAAATAAAATACCCTGACAAATGCCACTTAATGGAGAAAGGGTTTATTTTGGCTACAGTTTCAGATGGATACAGTTCATCACGGTGGGAAAAATAGGACAGCAGGCAAGGAATATATGGTGGCAGGAGCAGGGGGCTCGCCGGTGGCATTGCATCCATGGCATAGAGGAAGCAGGAAGTGGGGCTCTGCTTTGGTACCTGAACCAGGCTCCCAGGGACCCACTTCCTCCAGCAAGCCTCCACCTCCTAAAAGTTCTACATTCCCAAACAGTCCCACCAGCTAAGGACCAAGTATGCAAAGATGTGAGCCTACAAGTGGCCATTTCACATGCAACCCACAGCAAGCAGGAGTGAGCATTCAGGGAAAACCAGAAGATGGGGAAACGCAAATTAATGTGCTTACACCAAACAGGATGCTGCCTTTCTGCAGGCAGAGATGGCGCCTGTCTCTTGCAGTTGGTCTGCAGCCTGTCCTAAAGGATAGGGGCACGAGTCTCCATGATTACACAGAGATCCAGTTTAGTTTTACCTTCTTTAAGAGCCACAGTGTGGAATGTGCCATTCACTGTCTCAATTTGCTGGACTATAGGTGTTATTTTCCTTCTTCCATTCACCAAATCTTTAATGCAGCTATATTTTATAGTACAACAATATTTTCGCTTATTGACAGAAATTCAAGAAGACACACCCCTTTTAATCTTCTAGTGAATGAGTCTCTAGGAAGGAGAGGGAGTAGGCCACAGGGAAGGCAAGAGAAACTAAAGATCCACAGGGAATTTCCTTCCACCTTTTGAAAAACATGTGCTTGATATGGTCAATTTCACATTTAACTGCTTTATTAATTGTTCATCAATAAGACTAAGGATATAAATTTGGACTGGGTGCTCCAACAATGATACAGAAATTTCAAGACAAATTGGTGTTAGGTATTTCTTTCCTAGCAAAAGTGCAATTTAATTCAAGTAAAGTAGGGTATAGTTGAAACAATTCTGAATCTGCCTGAAGATTAAATAGGGCCCAGCTACTCTTTTGAGTGGATTTGATTTCCTATAATGAAGCTGTGGCATTTACACAAAACCTTCAAGCAAAAATCAGTAAAATCTACTGATGAACAAAATATGGAGTTTGAAGAGATATTGAGCAGTGCAGAAATGTACTTTTTGGGTTTAGTTTTCTCAGCACAAAAATTAGGCCAGTTCAGTAATGGGTAATCAGACCTGAGCTCTGTTGGCTTGGGGTGAGGTAGTCTTGTCATGGTCCCAAAGGATAGACTTTCCCAAGAGACCACTCCATAGGGAGGAGTGTGAGCTGACTTTTTTTTCCCCTAAAAGATGTCATGTTTTCCTTAAGGAATTGTTTGAAGGTTCCTGTGCTGGCCTCCATGACACAGCCTGGGTAGTCCAACAATGGCAGTCTATACTCTGAAGAGGCTGAAATCCCAGTAGCTTCTCAGTAGTCCCCATCTGGCATTGAAGGTTTGGAGGATTCTTGGAGAGACATCAGTCTTCAGTCCATAAGGAGGGTTAAAAAGCTGTGTCTCCAGTGCACAGAGCTTAGATTGGGGATTTCCCAGGACCACCTGAAGCACAAGTAGGAGCTGGGCTCTTCAGCCAGGTGGATTGTTGGATAATTCTATCACTGGGTTGTTGGATAATTAAATCATTGTCTTGTGTGGCTGTGAGGGTGGAGTCACCCTGCTCACTGGTATAAAAGGTGGGCCTGTTGCCACTGTGAGACTTGAGTGCACAGAGCTTAGATTGGGGATTTCCCAGGACCACCTGAAACACAGAGTACCAGGGAGTGGGCTAAGCAAGGCATCTGCCTCCCCCGCCCACCAACTGGAATTGCTGAGGGAGTGTCCAAGTGGATTTTTGGAGAACATTCAGAACAGAAAGGGAAGAGTGAGTTAGACTTCCAATATATAAACAAAATTGAAAGCCTAAAACCTAGACAAGTCAACACTTCATAAACATGGAAAAAAACAAAACAAACAAACAAACAAACAAACAAAAGAAGGCATCTGAAGGAGGCAAGCAAAGCAACCCTCCAACACAGTGAAGAGGCATTTGGTATTTGCATCAGGATACAGGCAAAGGGAAACCCACATGCCAGGGACACAACAAAGGGACAACATGGGAAAGGTGCAGGATAATTACACACAAAGCTGTACCAACCCTGTGGAAGATTCCTACAGTGGGATCCCCCTGGGGGTGGCCCAGGACACAGATCTTAGAGGAACAATTGCAGACATATTCAAAGAAATCAAAGAATATAAAGAACAAGTCAGAGAACTAAGAAGAGAGAATGAAAAGCTCAAGAAAGACCCAGAGGGAGAGATTGGCAAACATGGGAAGGAAGTGGAAACACTGAAAAAGGAAACCAAGCAGTCAAGCAAGGAGCTACAGGAAGAGACTGAGAAGCTCCAAAAGGAAGTGGAAACACTAAATAAATCACAGGATGAAATGAAAAAGGAAATCAAACACTCATCCAATAAAGAGGAAAGGAATGGAAAAAGCCTTAGAAGTAGAATGGAGGAAGCAGAACAAAGAATATCAGACCTGGAAGATAACACAGAACAACTAAAAACCTCAAGTAAAGATTATGAAAAATTTAAAAATACACAAAAGTGGAACAACCAGGAATTGTGGGACACTATGAAAAGATCAAACCTCTGCATCATAGGAATAGAAGAAGGAGAAGAATCCCAAGAGAATGGTATTGATCAGATCTTCAACAGAGTAATAGATGAAAATTTCCCCAAACTAAAAAAAGACAAACCAATATAAATACAAGAAGCACATAGAACACCAAACAGACAAGATCAGAAAAGAAACTCCCCACGACATATCATAGTTAAAATGCTAGACAAAACCAAGACAAATTTTTGAAAGCCACAAGAGACAAACAACAAGTTACTTATAAGGGGAAACCCATCAGAATTACAACTGACTTCTCAGTGCAAGCTATGAAAGGAAGAAGAATGTGGAGCAAAGCATTCCCAGCATCAAAGGACTATGGATGCCTACCCAAGTTACTATACCCAGCAAAAATGTCGATTACAGTTGGAGAGAGAAAAATCTTCCATGACATAAACAAGATGATAGAATATATGTCTGGAAAACAAACCCATCAGAGAATACTTGAAGCAATTCAAAGGACAGAAGAGAAAAGCAACTATTCCCAGGCACTTTGAAAGAGAAATTAATAAAAGCATAACTGCAGAAGTAGAAACCTAGACAAAAAATGCAAATGGATAATACAATGAAAGGAAGCAACACACATCTTTCAGTTATAACCTTAAATATTAATGGACTAAAATACCCAATCAAAAGACATAGACTGGGATATTGGATTAGGAAACAAAACCCATCTATATGCTGTCTACAAGAAACCCATCTCACTCTCAAGGATAGGCACCAACTTAAGGTGAAGGGATGGAAAACAATATTCCAAGCAAATGGAACCAAAAAGAAAGCAGGTGTTGCTATTTTAATATCAGACAAAATATACTTCAAAGTAAAAGAAATCAGAAGAGAAAAAGAGGACCATTACATTTTATCAAAAGAACAATTTGATCATGAAGACTTGACAATCATGAATATATATGCGCCAAACTTTATAAAGAAATTTCTCCAGGACTGCAAGGCAAAGGTTAACCCCAGCACATTCATAGTAGGGGGCTTCAAGACCCCACTGAGCCCTTCGGACAGGTCCACTGGACAAAGAGTAAACAGAGAGACATCTGAACTGAATGAGACAATACACCAAACAGACTTCACGGACATCTACCAAATATTCCACCCTAATACCAGAGAATACACTTTCTACTCAGCACCCCATGGAACATTCTCCAAAATGGACCACATACTGGGACACAGAAAAAAACCTCAACAAATACAAAAAGATTGAAATAATTTCACACACTGTATCAGACCACAGTACAATAAAGCTCAATATCAACACCAATATAACCCCTACTACCCACACGAACACATGGAGACTAAACAACACACTCCCGAATAATGAATGGGTCAAGGAAGAAATAAAGAAATTAAAACATTCCTAGAACTAAATGACAATGATGGTACAACACAACAAAATCTATGGGACACCTTAAAAGCAGTCCTAAGAGGGAAGTTTATAGCCCTGGGTGCCTACATTTAAAAAACAGAAAGAGCACAAATAAATGAGCTAACACTGCAGCTAAAAACACTTGAAAGACAACAACAAATGAACCCTAAACACAACAGACAGGAAGAAATCACACACACAAAAAAAAAAAACAAAAAAAAAAACAAGTAGTGGGGGTTTTGTTTATGGTACTAAGGATGGACCCTACACACAAATGCTCTCAGACACAACTCTATCAACAGCAAGCTTTTCACTTTTATTTTTGAAGACAGGGTCTCCCTTAAGTTGCCCAGACTGGCGTTGGGCTCACTTTCTATCCTTTATTCTGTCTTTTTGAGACAGGGTCTTCTAGTAGCCTCAGATGCCCTGCAACTCACTCTGTATACCCGACTGGCCTTGACCTCACTCTGATCCCCAGGATTCCCCACCCACCCCAGTGCTGGGATTCAAGATGTGTGCCACTATGCCCAGCATTTTTTGGTTTTTGTCTTTCACTTTTGACCCTCTTCCCTCAGCCTCCCAAGTTAGCTGGGATTACAGGCCTGTGCCACCAAGTCTAGTTTGGCTAATTAATTGTAAGACAGGATTCCCAGAAGGGGCGGATTGGCAGACAAGAGGGTGAGAGGTGCTGCGACTCTTGGGCTGGGCTATTTAGACAAATGAGGATGGATGGTGGCAGGGTAGGGACTGTGTGCTTCAGTTCATGACAGGCCAGGTGCACAAAATAAAACAGCAAAGAAGGTCAGTGGGCATGAGCCTATTCACTGTGTGGCAAGCAGACCAACAGGACTGAGATGAACCAACTAAGAGATGAGATGATAATAACTGAAGTCTTGACAAACCAGCATGGCCATGACAGGTGTGGCCATGACTGATGGATTGTGAACCTACTAAGTGACTTAATGATTAAGAGGGCTTGTGTGCAACAGGGACAGGTGTGGAGGTGCCCCTGCTATAATCCCAGCCCTTCAGAAGGTAGAGGCAGGAGGACTGGGAATTCAGGATCATCCTACATAGCAAGTTTGAGGCTAGCTGGGCTACATAAGACCTGTCTCAAAATAAAATAAAATAAAATAAAATAAAAGGAAAGGAAAGCACAGAGGCATGCAAGCTGAACCCAGTTCACAGCCTAGTAACACGAGGATAGTTCTTTTTTTGTGTTTTTTGAGACAGGGTCTCTCTGTAGCCCCAGCTGGCCTGGAACTAGCTATGTAGACCAGGCTGGACTTGAACTCAGAGATTCACCTGCCTCTGCCTCCCATGTGCTGGGATTAAAGGCATGCACCACTGCACCCAGCTAAAAGAATGCTCTTAATATGTCACTGTGCTTATTTTGTGGTCCAAAGTGCTGTTACACACTATTCATTCACTTCTGACCATTGCATGGACAGAATTAGTACCCTCCCAGGGAAATCCAAGAAACCTTGCCTCTTTCTGCACACCAGGGGCACGGGGCAAACGTTTATTTCTGCTGCCTTCAAAGTTCCACTTGCCCACACATCCAGCTGCTCAACAGCATTCCTGACCCTGCCCTGCAGAACTATGGCTCACTATTTGCCACCTGTACTGGGATGATGCGGCCTGATTCCAAGGCAGATGGTCATGATGGACCCCTGCTTGTACTTACCTGCTTTTGTCCCACCTGCGTGTAGGTCATTCTAGGTAGCACCTACACATGGGGAAAGAAGAGAGCAGCTGGGGACTGCAAGTAGCAAGAGGAGAAGGGGACAGCCGGCCCCAAGCCCCGGGCTGGAATGGAGACGCTGCGGACTGAGGGCAGGTGGAACGGGCAGATGTCCCCCAACGGAGAGACACCCCCCCCACCCGAGGGTGCAGGGAGCGTTCCCTTCCCTCAGTCCTCGGTCCTCCAAGGCGCCTACCTGCGGGGGCAGAGACCACAGGCCCTCGGGACAGCGGGCTCCCGCCTCCTCAGCCGGCTCCGCCGCCACCTGTGGGTCCAAGGCGCAGAGCTGGGCGTTGGCCTCTGCGAGGTGCAGGCCCAGAGTGCGCGGGCGAATGAAGAGGCCTCAGCCGTGCCCTCCCGGTGCGCCACTCCTTCCAGACAAAGTTTTCGCAAAGCGCTCTGAGATCCCGGCCCGAGGCCTTCTCAGCAGCGGCTCGCCTTACCTCGCCGGGACTCGGGAGCCCCGCCAGGACGGCCAGGAGTAGCAGCAGGGGCGCGGCGAGAGGAAGCACCATGTCCCCCGGCCTGCGGCCCAGCCAACGAGCCGCCAGCCACTCGCCAGCCCCGGCCACCCCGAGCCACTTGAGCCCACGTCTACCCCCAGCCCGCCCGCC
>VZQC01001686.1:1957419-1980403 GCA_009823505.1 Rhizomys pruinosus
TTGTACTATATATATATATATATATATATATATAAACAAATTAAATAAATAATAAATAAAAAATTCCAAAATATGCAATCAAAAAATGTATTCTAACTTCCCTTCTGTGATGGTTAGTATTATCCATTATAGATCCAACCTGGGAGATCGCTGTCTGGGAATGTCTGTGGGGGATTGTCTTGTTTGTGGTGAAGAGAGAAGCATCGCCCACTGTACATGGCACTGTTCCCTGGCTGGGATCCGGACTGCACAAGTGGAGAAGTGAGCTGAGCAGCAGACTGTGCCCATCTCTCTCTGCTTCCTGATTGTGGGTATGATGGACCAGCTGCTGCAAGCTCCTGCCACCTGGACTTCCCACCTTGATGGACTGTAACCTGCAACTGTGAGCTCAAGTAAAGCCTTTCTCCCTTGAGTTGCTTTTGTCAGATTATTCTATCTCAGCAACAGGGAAAGAAACTAAGCCACTCTCTAAGTAAAAGTTTATAAAAATCACATATACTTTGACCTTTTAAACGTTTTGGCTAGTCTTGCATGCCTTTGATCCTAGCACTTGGGAGGTAGAGGCAGGCGGATCTCTGTGAGTTTAAGGGCAGCCTGGTCTACAAAGTGAGTTCCAGGCCAGCTGGGGCTACAGGGAGACCCTGTCTCAAAAAGACCTAAAAAATGTCAGCATAACTTCTTGACCCATTATTCTAACAAACTGTGGCTTTTCATTTCTAAAAGTGTGGACTTGGGTAGGCATTCCTTTAGATGGTTGGTAGTTGCCCAGAGGGACATGCTCATCTCTAATGTGGGTTTGTCAGTTCCTTCTGATCATACATGTCCAGATACCATGTTACTAAGCTCACGAGAGCACATACTCAGCCCGTCAGTGTGAAAGTTCTCCACTGTCTCCCTTCCTGTGTTCACTCTTGTCTAGTGTCATCTGATCACCTCTGCTTGCTTTCAGTTTTCTCTTAGCTGCATGTTTGTTTGTTTTTTCATACTTCTTCCTTCAGTCTTTTAATAAACAGCCTGTGCATGGCACTTCTCACTTGAGAAGACAGTTGGCTACTGCACATTCTAAAACAGAAGTTCTTTTTTTTTTTTTTTGAAAACAGAAGTTCTTATGGGCTAAAATGAGACATGTTCCTTTTCCCCCAAATGTAATCCCAGTGCCAACTGGGCTTCCTACTCTTTGGAAATCTGGTTGTCTCAGAGGTTGCAAACTATTTCTCTCCCCTTGAATTTTATGATACCATCAAACAGTAAGAAATACGTATGTAGTGTCTGCCCTTGGTTCCCAGGACAAACCTCTTGGACTATCTAGTGATAAGTGCCTTTTGTGTCTGTTAGTGAGGTGAGTTGTAGCTGGAGGCTCCAGGACATTCTCAAGAAGGGAGCCAAGCATGGGATTAGCCAGCTAGAACTTTCAGCCCCGTTCCTCAGCTTGGTGGGACTGATCACCATTAGCCGGAGATGCACTCCATCATGCGGAACCCTGGGGAGAAGTGACTGTGAGAGCTCGGGACTGCCGAACATGTGGATGCTCCTGAATAAAGTGTGCTTGGAGGGCAAGGAAGCTTCACCCACCCCTGTGCCCTGCCTAAGCTTCTCTTCCACCTTCACCCTCAGTAATAGCTTTTATCACCAATGGGTGAATCTACATCAAGTAACCCCAAGAGTCTTGCTGTAACAAATTAATCAAACCCCAAAAGAGGGAGGGGGTGTGGAAGTCCCTGTTTATAGCCAATACTTCAGAAGTACATGGGGCTTTTGACTAGCATTAAAGTAGAGTGCAGTTCAGGAGAACCGAGTCTCCCTGTGCGGCTGGATGAAATCTCCAGGCAGGTGGTATCAGAGGGGATTGTATTCAAGGAGAGTCAGGTGGTGTTGGCTGGAGGATTGTGTCCTAAGGGAGAAACCCCTCACATCTACTGTCACCATGTTGTGTGGACTGGCTAAAGGTAGAAAAACCATCATGTTTTGTTTTCTTGAATCTCCCATAGGAAGAAACACTGAAACATACCATTCAAGCTACTGTATTTTGTTGGAGCAAAGAAAGAACGTTGGTGGTTTTGAGTTTGTAGTCTGGGTTCAATCATTACTAGAACGTGAGGACCTTGAGAAATTGTGGGGGACCTTGGGGTAGACTGATGCCCATCTGGTGTCCTGTCACCTCTGGCTTTATGTCCCTCCTGCCAGCCATCTACCAAAGGGTGTCTCTAGTGAGGGATTAGGACGCCCAAGATTTGATTTGTGCTTCCTGAAGTTCAGCATTTGTCCAAGAGACAGAGAAAACAACATGTTGAGGCAGGCTGGGGGACCACTTTGTTTTTCCAAGCTCTGAGATAAACCAAATATCACAGTGTACATGTTTGTAAACAAGAAGGAACAATAATGCATTCAACATGGAAGATCATTCACAGTTCTATTGTGCAGGACAGTCGCTTGTTAGGACTTAATTATAACTGTCAGTTGTTAGAATGCTGGTGAGCTTAGAAATGAAATCTCAGAAATCTCAATGACTTGTGAATACAAAAAAATCTGTCTTCCCTGGTAAGCATTAACAATTCTCACAAAGGCAGGAGAGGCTGGTTTCAGCAAAGATAAGTTGACATCAGCACAGTAAACAAGATCGACAGGAATACACTTGTTAATTGATCCTCTGGGTCTGAGGGCTATTGTGCTCTAAAGCAGCAGTTCCATGCACATGCATGTGTATTATAGGTGCACGGTCATGGTTAAGGCTAAGATTTGCTCTGCTACAGGAATGCTAATTTCCTATTGACTTAAGTAAATCACAGCATATGGAGAATCAGGGTAGATACCAGGGTATGCCTCAGTGGGACTCCACAGTGTATATACTCAGACAGTGAAGGCATCCAGCCTGCCACCAATTACCTTAACCAGGACAGACACGAGGGTATCTCTCCATGGAGTTCCCTAGCATGCACACACAGAACGTGAGGGGTCCAGCCAGTTAATAATAACTCTTGATGGGAGATACCTTTAAGACAAAGCTATGTGGCCTGGAGATCCTTCCTTTCTGAGCCTTGTTATTTTTTAATTAATTAATTAATTGTTTTTATGTGTATGAATGTACTGTCTGCATGCAGGTTTGTGCACCCGTGTCGTGCAATGCCGCAGAGGTCAGAAGAGGGTGTCAGATTCCCCTGGAACTGGAGCTAAAGACGGTTCATAGCCGCCATGTGGGTGCTGGGGATCGAACCTGGGTCCTCTGCAAGAGCAGTCAGCACTCTTAACCACTAGGCCATCTCTCCAGCCCCTGGGTCCTTGTTATTAAAGGTAGAATTAAATGCCAAGGGTTTGGGGGGAATCTGGGGAACAGGGTCTCTGATGATAAACCTGGGCATGGTAGCACAGGTCTGTAATCCCAGCTACTTAACAGGCTAAGACAGGTGAATAGCAAGTTCAAGTTCTGCCTGGGTTACAGAGTTTAAAGCCAACCTAGGCAGCTAAGGGAGACCCTGTCTCAAAATAAAAAGTAAAAAGAGTGTTGGGGATGTATCTTGGGGGCAGAGCATTTACCTGGCATGTACAAGGCCTGAGGTTCAATCTCTAGCACTGAAAAAAAGAAGAAAAGAATGAAAGAAGTCAATTAACTATAGACAGTCTTTCAAACTGGACTCCTCCCTCCTTTCGCTAATGAAGAGTAGAGGGCAGTGATGCTTATGCAAAAGTGTGGCTGAGGGTTTTGCATAGGCAGCTCTATTTTAAATGTTTTACCTTCAGTAATTCAGATTTTGATCCTCACAATCACAAAGGAGGCAGATTTCCATCAACATTGTTAAAAGACATGAAGAAGACAATCATCTTTGCACAGCCTCAGTTCCGGGCGGAGGAGAAGGGGCATAAATCAAGCAGCCACCAAGGCCAAGAACCCTCTCTTCTTGTCATCAGGTTGTACTGTCTCTGAGTATAGCCACTTCCACTGTGGGGACCTTTGCCTTCTAAGCCATAGGAAGGGAGAAATCTAGCCCATTAAAATTACTCATGCAAACAGAACTGAAGAGAAGAATTTAAACTGTGCAATAGAACAATTAAAATAGTTTTAAGTTTATTTTTTATTGGTATGAATGTTTTGCCTGTTTGTATATAAGTGCACCATGTGCATGCAATGCCTGTGGAGGCCAGAAAAAGGAGTTGGATCCCCTGGAACTGGGGTTGTGGATGGTTGCTACCCACTATGTAGGTGCTGGGAACAGAACTCAGGTCCTCTGTAAGAACAGCCACTGAATTATCTCTCCAGCACTAGAAAAACTCTTGAACACTTCTGCAACTCATAGTTCATGCATATGTGTGCATGTGTTTAGATAATCTCTATGACATGTCATAGTATGTTCTCATAAACCATACCAGTTCTAAAGATTAATAGGAAATAAGTCACATTTCTTCATGTTACTTCAGTGTTTATGATGACAGCTGGCATCTGTATAATGATTTGGTTTCCAACACATTTCCACAAATACGGCCTTCTTTGAGCATTCGTGAAGTGCTCAGTGACTGGGCTGTTATTTTCAGTTGTCAATTTGACTCACCTGGGAGGAAGAACTTCAGTGGAGGAATTTCCTCCATGGAATTGGCTTGTGGACACGTCTGTGGGGGCATTTTCTTAATTGCTAATTGATGTATGAGGGCCCAGCCCACTGTGGGTGGTACCATCCCTGGACAGGTTGGCCTGGGGTGTATAAGAAAAGTAGCTGAGCAAGCGAGGGGAAGCATGCCAGTGAGCAGCGTTCCTGCAGGTTCCTGCCTGAGTTCCTGTCCTGACCTCCCTCCAGTGATGGATTATGACCTGACATATAAGATGAAGCAAACCCTCTCCTCCCCAAATTGCTTTTTTGGTCATGTTCTGTTTACCGCAGTAACAGAAAGCAAACTAATACAGTAAGTAGAGTGACATTTACTACCAAAAGATGGGGTTGGCTAACAAGAAAGACCTTCAGCCTAATAATAGCAACAACAGAATCTTCCACAGCTAGAGCAACCACTCTGTAAGATTGTGCCTAATTGAATTTTATAAGCTTTCCACGAATCCTCACAAAGTACTGCTACTGTGAGATGGTGCTATTATTACCAGAATGTTCCCCCTCTTGGTTCTATTTACTTATGTTTTTTTGAGATAGAGTTTCACTATGTAACTCTGGCCGGCCTTGAATTCACTGAGATCCACCTCTCTAATGAAAGCAGAGAATGAGGTTGAAAGATGTCAAGAACTTGTCTGAGGTCCTATGACACACACACACACACACACACACACACACATATATATATATATATATATATAGATAGATAGATAGATAGATAGATAGATATAGATATAGATATATAGATATATCTGGAAGTCAATGGTGCATAGAGCCTATCAGTGAATATACAGAGACAGCCACAGGAAAAGGTAGGAATTTGAGATAAGACTGTTCAAAACTGAAAAAGTGTTGGGTATGGTGGTACATGCCTTTAGTCCCAGCATTCAGGAGGCAGAGGCAGGCAGATATCTGTGAAACGGAGGTCAGCCTGGTCTAAATAGCATATTCTAGGCCAGCTGAGGCCACAGGGAAACCACTCTGTCTTAACAAAAAAGAAAAAATAAAATGAAAAAGTGGTAACTATTTTGGGGTAGTATAGCTGTTCCACCTGAAGAGCCCATGTGGTTTGTCAAGAGACAAACCATTAGCACTTAAAAAAGCATAAATGAGTAGTTCTTAGAGAAAACAAATATAAATGGTGTTTAAACACACAAAAGATTCTGAGCCTCGCTCATGATCAATGAAGTTAAATGTAAACTACAGTAAGATGCTAGTTTTTAGCCATTCTGCAAGGCCGATGAGTAAGTGTGCATGATCTCTGTTGTATAGATCCGAATATATAATAGTATACACTTTTAATAGCACAGTGAGGCGAGGATGAGGGACACTTTCCAGTTTCCTCTTGGAATGTAAACTAACACGAGCTCTGCTGAGAGCATTCTATCAGAATTAGACATTCCCTGCCATATGACCCGTCAATCCCACACTCGGGGTGTCCCTTACAGATCCACTCATGTGTGCACGAAATGATATGCCTACAAAGTTAGTGTTTATGTGTTTTTGTGAAATAGCGAAAGATCAGAAGCATTCTAAGTGTCAGTCAACAGGGGAAGGGTTAAGTTGATTTTGGAACCCACGCTATGATAGAAAATTTGGTTTTCTATCGTAGTCTTTACTCACAAGACAAAGGAGGCCTTAGATGCTGATATGGGATGGTCTTAAGAAAGTGTGAAATTAATAAAGTAAAGCTTGGGAATTGGTATAAACACGAGGAGAAGGCATGTACTATGTAAGAGTGTTAGCTCATGGGGCTGGAGAGATGGCCTAGCAGTTAAGAGCGCCGGCTGCTCTTACAGAGGACCCGGGTTCGATCTCCAGAACCCACATGGCGGCCGAGAACCGTCTGAAACTCCAATTCCAGGAGAACTCCAGTCCCAGGGGAATCTGACACCCTCTTCTGACCGCGGCACTGCACGACACAGGTGCACACACCTGCATGCAGACAGTACATTCATACACATACTGAAATAAATAAAAAATTAAAAAAAAAAAGAGTGTTAGCTCACTCGCCTTGTTTGTATGCAGTATCTCCAGTTGCCTAGACAAGAAACCAGTGGTACTGATTGTTTGCAGGGGAGTTACACTTGCTAGGGAGATATTTCACTCCATAATACTTTTTTCAACTTTAGTCTTATTAATATGTTCATTACAAAATTTTAAACACAATTAGTATTGGTACATGAAAATGGTATCTGATCAACAATTTTCCTATAAACAATTTTAAACACACACACACACACACACCTATCACAAAATACAATAATTCAATTACATGGTTTTAGGGTGTCTGTTCACTTACTTATTTCGGCAGTGCCTGGGCCTCAAACCCAGGGCCTCATTCGACGCATGAGCCAAACACTTTACCACTGAGCCTTAGTCATAGTCTTTCAGTTACATGGTTATAAATCTAACTACCAAAGGCAAATTATGATGACAGACAACCTGAATTGTCAACACTCTAGTGGTATTACATCAGCAATTATCAAATATAACACTCACTCTTGAAAAATCATTTACAGAGCACTGTGATACAATGATGAAGTCTAAACCTGGTAAATAAAAAGCACCATTTTACCTGTACGAGGCTGGTTTAATTCATCCCCAAGATTAATTTCCCTAGTGTTTCTTTCAATAGGCCCAAGATTTGAACTGCCTTCACCAAGATCATTTTGTGACTACTCTATAACTCTTTTAAGCTTCAAAAGTTTGAGGCAAGAAAATGTAATAACTTTTCAAAATTAAATGAAAACACAATGATACAAAAAAATAGAGATTCTTAGGATAGATAGAGCACTTTGAGTACTAACCCATGAGAAGTACACTGGAACAAGAGTCTGTTCACAATGGTCACAAGTATAAACAAACCATGATTTAGCCAGGTACAGAACCTGAAAATGACAAATTATATAAAAATATATCTAGGCAATAGAATGTATCAAAAAAATTTTAAATTGTGCCGGGCGTGGTGGCGCACACCTTTAATCCTAGCACTTGGGAGGCAGAGGCAGGTGGATCTTTGTGAGTTCAAGGACAGCCTGGGTCTACAGAGCGAGTTCCAGGACAGATGGGGCTACAAGAAGACCCTGTCTCAAAATCACCAAAAAAAATTTTTTTAATTGTGTCTAGCCTTTGACCTAACAATTTTGCTTTGAAGGGTTAACTCATAAGAATATTTATTACAGGGGCTGGAAAGATGGCCTAGCAGTTAAGAGTGCCGACCGCTCTTACAGAGGACCCGGGTTGGATCCCCAGCACCCACATGGCGGCCGAAAACCGTCTGAAACTCCAATTCCAGGAGAACTCCAGTTCCAGGGGAATCCGAGACCCTCTTCTGACCTCCGCGGCATTGCACGACATGGGTGCACAAACCTGCACGCAGACAGTACATTCATACACATACAGAAATAAATAAAATTACATTAAAAAAATTTTAAAAAAAGAATATTTATTACAACCCTGCTTATAAAGATAATGAATTGGAAACAAATTGCACACACAAGGATAGGAGGAAAGTGACTGATGAAATAAATTATGCTGTAATGCAGTGTGTGGACACAAACTTGCAGGCCTAGTCAGGTTCCCTGGACTATAGTCCTTTTTCTGGTGTCTGGGCTTGGTGCTTTTACCTGTACAGCATCACCCTATATTACCAAACTAATGTAAACCACCATGAGTTGGGACATTGGAACAAATACCCAGTGTTTTAGTTTACTTTTCTGTTGCTATAAAACACTCACCAAAACCAATTCGCAGCTTACAGGTCACAGTCCATCATCAAGGGAAGCCAGAGCAGGCCATTCTGATGAAGGAAATTCCCCAACTGAGGTTTCCGTTTGTCAGGTTGCCATCCAAAGTCAGCCATCACACCAGGGACCAGGTGATACAAGTTGGTAATAGAGGAGAATTGTTCCCAGGAGGGGAGAGAAAGTTCTTCAACAGTTCTAGAGTTCTTGGCTAGGTCTAAAAATAAAACTGACAAAGACAAATTAAAAGAGACAAGCAAATTAATGTCCTGAAAGTTCTATATGACATGTGTATTATCCCGTGTTCCCTATTACAATTAAAGACCCAGCTACAGTTCTGAGGGTCAGGGGCTGAGCTTTGGTTGCTTCTTGGGCCTGGAAAAGGAGGAGATTGTAGATGAGAGAACCTGGGGCAGGGGACAGAGAGAGAGAGAGAGAGAGAGAGAGAGAGAGAGAGAGAGAGAGAGAGAAAGGCTAAATCCCTTCAAGAATCACGTTCCTGATAACCCTGTCATTAGACCTCTTAAATGCCTTACCACCAGTTGGTGTTGCCCAGAGGTGACCAAGATTTCAATACATAAACCCTGAGAGGGAACATTTAAATCATATCCAGGCAACAGTGTAGGAAATGAAGACCTGAACACTCAAGGAAAACTGTACTTTTATGCTCTCTGACGAAATAACAGGTTAGCTGTAGAAAGTGATCCTTGAACAAAATGCAGGGTCCTCAAATGGTAACCCAGTTGGATGGGTGTCGGGAATGCAGCAAGGCCTGCTGGTTGGATGCTCTTCTGGGTCTTTGTGAGATACAACAGCCTCTGGGTAGAAGGCAGGACGCTGATCATCTGACAACTTCCAGGGGCGAGATGAGGTCAGAGAGGAACAGTCCTAGGTTTTATGACTTGTTTAGGGGAAAAAACTTGCAGTTTAGTGGCCCACTTTGGGGAAGGAGCACAGGAGGAGAGGAAAGAGTCTGCTTCTGAGACCTTCCTGGTTTCCTTCCAAGCATACAAGTCAAGCTAAGGCACCGTATTTGGAATATTTTGTGCCCCAACATTCCCTGTGGAGGTGACCTTTGACCTGTAGGAAATGGGAGAGAGGAATTGGGCAGGTAGGCCCCTCTTTTTTCCCTCTAGGACCTGCTCTGTGGTTATGCACTTCCTTGAAGGCCTTCTGAGGAAGTTCCTGGTGGCCAGGGAACAAGCCTGCTGTCTGCTTGTCTGTGCCCTGAGCTCTGGGTCAGCCTGAGAGACTGGGTGCAGCATGGCTTTGTGTTTCTCCACGTGTTTCCTATTCTTCTCAGGGCTCCCCTCCTGAACAAAGTACCAGCACCTTAGTCCTTGGTGATGCTGCATCTTCTAGGACCCAGGCTCAGTACCATTCTAAGGCACTAAGTTAAAGTAACGATGAAGACTATTAGGGTGCCAGGAAATCATTTCCAATGGGCTCTTGAAACAGAAAAATGTTCAAAACGATGTGTCAGTCTGTTCAGGTTGCCATGGTAAAACACTAAGGAGGGAAGAGAAGGAAGAAGAAAAGAAAGGAGGAGGAAAAGGAAAGAGGAGGAAGAGAGTTCTATAAGTACAATGAACACATGAACTTATACTGCCCACTAGATTGTGGGTCTCCTCTGCAGATACAGCCACTTCTAGGATTGGGTGATGAGACTTTTTATACCAATATATTTCCATTCTTGTGAAAAATACAAAGAAAAACTTTGGAAGAAATTTATCAATATATTAATGCTGTCTTTGGAGATGTGAGTGTAGGCAATAGTTTTGTCACTTATACTTTTATTTCTGAATGGTCTCCATTTCCAAAAATCCCATCTGTATCAGTTATCCAATACGAATTATCCCAAAACCGAGTGATGTAAATGCACTTGTTTTATTTGTAGAGAATTCTGTATGGAGGTCAGCAACCTAGGCTGGCTCAGCCAATGGTTCTACTGGTTTTACCTGGAGTTGTTCATGGATCTCACTGCTCTGGTAGCTTTCCTGGGTTGTCTGGTCCAGGCCAGGAGCTCTTCCATGGCTGGTGGTTGGTAATGAGCATCTGCCAACTTCTTACATGGTGCCTTTTATGCCCAGGGCACCAGCTGGGGCTTTGTTATGTTGTACATTAGTGTTTCAAGAGAGGACTTGGGTAGAAGCTGAGGCCTTGACTCTCAGCTCATATACAGCTATTTCCATCACAATCTACTGCTCACAGCAAGTCACGGGCCTGTGCAGATCCTAGACCCCACTTGGGAACAGCATACAGGGCTAAGAAGAATGATGGACTCTGAAACAACCTTCTAGACCATCCCTTGTGAGTGTGGAAGCCTATGTTAAAGCAACAATAATGGCTTACACATTTATGTCAGTCATTTCGTGTCAGTCACTTGATTCTTTTATATTTGGACTTAATAGAAAAAATGTTGAAGTACTAAATAAATCCTACAGCTGGTTCCCCTGACCCAACAAATAAACTAGCTCTTTAGTAGAGTCTGAATGTGTCTTTATTGGGGCTTAAGTCTTGAAGGGCTTTGCCTTCAAGAATAGGAGCAAGGCCTTTCTAAAAGGGGGTTCCCACAACATCCAGCCCTTTTGCCTTTCTATTCTGTATTAGTTACTTTTCTGTTGCTGTGATAAAATACCTTGCCAAAGAGCAACTTTAGGGAGAAAGGTTTATTTTGGCCCATGGTTCTAGAAAGGATATAGTCCATCATGGTGGAGCCCGAGGCCAGCCTGGCAATCAGGAAGCTGGCTAATCACATGTCATCCACGGGTAGAGAGAAAGAACAGGAAGTGGGCCAAGCTATAAAACTTCAAATTGTGACATAGTAACATACTTCTCCAGCAGGGTTCTACCTCTTAAAGGGCCCGTAACCTTCTCAAACAGCACTATTAACTGAGACCAAGTGTTCAAATACATGAGCCTATGGGGACGATTCTAATTCAAGCAACATGTCCCTTTCACCTTGTGGGGACACAGCACCTATGTCCTCTGGAGGATGCAACCATCTTGGAAGCAGAGACCAGGCCCATCCCAAACATGGAACCTGGGAGTGCTTTGGTCTTAGTCTTGGCTTCTTATATTAGTTATGTTTTGTGGCTGTGATAAAATATCATAACCAAAGTCAACGTATGGAAGAGTTTATTTTGACTTACAGTTCCAGAGGGGGAGTCCACAGCTACATAATTTGAGGGGAGGCAAGGCAGCACTCAGCTGCAGCAGGAAGCTGAGGGAGCTTCAGCCACAAAGATGAAAGAGAGAGGAGAAAACAGAAGTGGGATGAGACCATAGGCTCTCGAAGCCCTTGCCCAGTGACGTGGTTCCTCCAGCAAGACCACACCTCCGAAAGGTCTCATAAAGCACCACCAGCCAAGGGCCAAGCATTCAGATACTGGAGTCTATGGGGCACGTTTTTCACTGAAGCCACCACAGCCACGAGAAATAAATGCTGTTTCTGTACCACCTGGTCTCAGGCATTTTGTTAATGGTGGCACACAGGAAAGAAAACACTCTTTCTATTAAGTTAGTACAGCACAAGTATTAAGGAAAGAAATATTCACTTTAGAGCCTGGGCTCTTTGTATCTAAGCTTCAATTTAGTTCCTGGCTGATAGATAGATTTTCAGATTTGTGCTAGTGAGGAGTATAAGGTTCTGGGGATTCTTCGATTAAAACACGATTCCTGACTGAGTGGTAGGATAGGCTCCATCTCCCAGGGGCTCAATATTATTAGACTAGCAAGAAGATGTCTAACATGACCCAGCCTTGTTCTTGAGAAATAATTAGCTCCCAAAGTGGACAGGAGACCACTGGAGTACGATTCTATCTCTTTTATAATATTTAAATTTAGAAGCTTAATTTCCCAGCGAGAAATTGTTACTTTGGCACTTTCAGCCCATCTGAGTATATATTGACATTATTAAAATGCTGTCCTGGTCTTTACGCAAATTTCCCTTAAAAATTATCTCCTGGCAACCCAAAATGAAATAAGCATTGAAAAATGACATTTCAAGAAAACTTTGGATTCCTAATCCTAATAAATCCCAAGGTTGGTTTGTTGATTGTTAGAGTAAAATGGATCTGTGCCTACAGGTATATGCCACTGATTTACTCACTAACCTGAATTTTTTTTTTTGCATGGGTATATGTGTTGTGTAGTGTATGCATGTTCACATTCATATGAACACATGTGTGCATGAACACTGGAGGTCTGAAGTTGACACGTGGTATCTTTCTCCATTTCCACTTTACGTTTTGAGGCAGACTGTCTCACTGAAGCCAGAGCTCAATGATTCTGGCCAGTCTAGCTAGCCACCTGACCTTGGGCATCCCTCCCTTCCCCCACCCTGTCTCTGCCACTCCTGCTGAGATTACAGGTGTGTCTCACACCTGCCTGTCTTTTATAGCAGTTCTGGGAATGTGAACTTTGGTCCTCACACCTCTGTGGCAAGTGCTTTATCTAAGGAGCCATCTCCTCAGGCCTAAACTAAACTTTTAAGACACTCATGAAGTAGTCCAGTTCACTTAGATCAAGAGAAAAAGTTGGTGCCTGTGACTACTCCTTTGGATCTGTAAGCATGCACTTGGGTATAGAAGTCAAACTTGTAGTTCTTTTTGTGTCTTTGAAAGACATGCCCACCCACCATTTTCTAGGGGGAAGTCAGCTTCCCTTCTTAGAGACAAACCTTGCCCTGAAGGAATGGCAGGGATCTCACCTCCCAGACTCAACTCCCAACCCCAGGCAAAGTGTACAAAACCCATGTTTTAGGCGAAGAGGTAAAGACGGCCCAGAGAGCCAAGCCTGGCAACCCGAGTTTGATCCCTGGTACCCATATATGGTGGGAGGAGAGAACCAACACTGAGTTCTGCTGGGGGTGTCTTCTCACATTCACACGTCTACTGTGGCACCTACTCACCTCCAAGTCAGTCGATCAATCAATCAATCAATCAATCAATCAATGTAATACAAAAAAGAAAGAAAACCTCCAATGTACTCGACTTTTGAAGAAAAATAATGAGTTAAATAACATGTGAAAGTACTTGCTATCTGAGCCACAGGTAGCTCTTCTTAGGGATAACACAACAGTGATGCTGTGATCTGCTGGGCGGGCCACACCCCAGAGGGGACCGCTCCATCCCTCCCTTGCAAAGTGGGAATGCTAAGTGTCAGGTGAGAGGGGCGTGGGTCTTCTTCCTCATTCCGTAGCTGTCACTGGAGGGTGCTCAAACTTGCCTCCTCTTTTGGCTGCTCCCAGAGTCCCACTCCATCCATGATTTCCAGGTCTGGGGAGACTCCCTACTTGCCCTTGAGCAACACGTCCTCCGGCCTTGGGCCTTGTCTGCGTGGGGCTTGGCCTACCCTTGCTGCTGCTCTGTGAGTGCTTCTCCATCCTCCACCTCCCCCACTTCTTGAAGTCTGCTCTGGGAACCTAAACTCCCTGTTGGTGCTGTGCCTGCCTGAAAGAGGCTGGGGCCGGCGGCCCCCGGGGCAGAGAAGAAGATGGGGAAGAAGGAGGGGTTGGAGCTGGAAGCTGTCCCTCAACTGCTGCAGCACCCAGGCGGCCCCAGAAGGGCAGAGTGGACACTGATGCTGCAAGGGCTCTCATTTTTCCATTCATGCCAGATTTTCCTCTCTCTCTCTCTCTCTCTCTCTCTCTCTCTCTCATAGTCAGTGGCCATTCTCCAGGGAACACCTGTCGCATACTTAAACATATAGAGCACTCTTTCCTTCCAGCTTCAATAGGGGAGTCCAGGGGGGTACCGGGGAAGGGTTCTGACTGGTCTGGTGATGCGTGTGTGTGTCCAGCTCTGGCCAACCACCATAGTCAGGGGGTTGGAGGGTTATGACTGGCTCAGGGATGGACCATTTCCTCTATGCCTAGAAGGGGAGTTTACTACCAGAAGTGGAAGCAGGCTCCTACCAGGCTGCTACCTAGGCTGACCTGGCAGGCTTCCGTGATGCTCACCTTGCTGAGAAAGCTGTGGGTTCAGCTTCCACCATATGGAAGCAGGCTCTGAAGCTGAGTTTGCCCCCTTTTCCCTCCCAGAAGTCAAGATGTGTACAGCCACATCTCCCTCCTCCTCCTTCCACACGTGCGCCAGGCACTGGCACCATTGGGAAGGTGCTCAGAACGTATCAACCTCATCTTGCTCCATGCCTTTTATGACATTCTGGGAACGTTCTCATCTTCCCTTTATCAAACATGAATAAAATTTGGAGAAACGATTTTGACAAGAGATTCTCCCTCAAAAGAGCAAATGGAAAATTGAAGGTATTTTTCACATCTTAGGGCAATTGACATTTAGTTAGACTCCTGCCTTTTTTTGCATTTCCTAGAAATAAAACTCACTTGTCTGGCCCTAATGATTGTTAGAGGGAACCGTTTATAGCTCAGATTAACCTCATCTTCCAAGGAGCTGGGTGTAGACATCTACAGTGAGCTAGCCAGAGAAGGCAATGAGCTGCTAAGTAGAGTGAAACTCATCTCCTGGGTACCATTCTCCTGGTTTCATAACTCCAAACACATCTTACAACTCAGTGTTCATCTAATCAAATTTGCTAAGGATGCAACAGATGCTTAATTAATCATGCTGATTGAGGTCCGTTGTGTTCTTGCTTTCAAGAAGATTATTCTGAGTTGGGGCCATGGCAAACAGTCAAGCAGGGGTAGGAGTGCTGTGGAGAGACAGCTCCACAGTTAAGAGCTGTGCTGCTCTAGCTGAGGATCCAGTACCCCCATAGGGCAGCTTATAAGGGCCTATAATTCTAGGTCCGGCGTATCCAATACTCTCTCTGGACTCCACAAGCACCTGCACTGACAGGTACACAGACACATACAAATACACACATGTACACAGAATTGTAAATAAAATACTTAAAAAGAAAACAGCAGGTGTGATGGGTATGAAGCCCAGTGGGGGTTATCCAGGGAAGACACGACAAAGAAGCCGTTTCCCCATCCTCTGACACATAGCACACTGGGTTTTAAAGGTTGCTGTAATCCAGTGGCAATAATAACTGGGGACACCGTGGTCCAGATGAGGGATGGGTATTGTGTGCAGCAGCTGGTAGCCAAAGAGGTTCTAAAGGGAGCACAGAGGATGCCTGTGGCCTGATGGGACAGGGAGGGGATGAATAACAAGCACCTTCCTTCCTACAGCCCTGTCCTAAAGGAATCAGGCCCGCTGGAGGCTGAGGAAGCCCAGAGCCAAACTCAGCAGCAGGTGGATGCTGCTTCCTGAGCCACTGAGAATACCCCAGTCCTGTTCCTGCTGTCTTGGGGTAAAATTAATCCAAGTCTGAGAACAGCAGAGAATTTAGCTCTGTTAGCCAGAGACAATTTAATCCAGTTGAAATGTCATTTCTGTGTCAGCAAACAAGCTGTACTCAATCACTCTCCTTGTGTGACCAGGGATTTATTTTCATCACCAGTAGTAGTCACGTTGAGCTAAAGTAGAATTCAATTTGGATGTGAATTTCAATTAAGCAGCTTCGAGCCTGTGGGTTTGGCTCTTCGGATTACTGCACACTCTTAGTGTAGAGTTTTCTCTGCATTTAAATCTGGGAGTGCTCCTGGAAAACTGGTTCTGCTGGAACTCATAATAATCCATGGATTCTCTGGTATTCCTCAAAGTGGTCTGTGGAAGAAGACCACAACTGGATTACTCAAAATATCAGAGCCAGGCTTGGTGGTGTACACCTGTGATCCCTGCACTCAGGAGGCTGAAGCATTAGTAAGTGGCTTAAGGAAAGAGAGTGTATTTGGGTTCATGGTTTGATGAGGCCATCATGGCAGCTGGGGTGGTGGGAGTATGGGGCACGGCATGGTCGAATCTTAGCTGAGCTGGAAGCAGTGAGCTCAGGTGGGACCTGGAAGCAGCCATCACCTGTAAGGTCTGCTCCCAGTGGCCCATGCCTACCAGCTAGGTCCTACGTCCAAATGGTTCCACAACCTCCCAAACAGCACCACCAGATGAGGACCAAGTGAACAGCCCATGGGGGACATTTTGTACCCAAACCATAACACTGAGGCAGGAAGACTGGGAGTTTAAGACCAGCCTAGATGGCATAAAATACCCTACCTCAAGACAAAACAAAAACAAACAGCAAAAAGTCAAGCTATGGCAAGGTGTGGTGGCGCAGGCCTTTAATCCCTGCTCTCAGGTGGCAAAGGCAGGTGGATCTCTGTGAGTTGAAGGCCAGCTTGGGCTATATAGTGAGTTCCAGGACAGCTTGGGCTACAGGGAAACCCTATCTCAAAAAGACCAAAAAAAAAAAAATTAAGCTAAGCCCATTAGTGATGAATGGCCATATTTTTGAAAAATATTGTTATTTCTAAGACATTCTCACATATCCTTCATCTCACCAGCCCTGTGAGGGTCACAGACACCTGTGTCTAATTCTTTTCTCTCTTTAAATCCCCTTAAACCCTAAGTAACAAGTACTTCTTGCAGTTATTTGTGCCATCTGCAACACTTTCTGCCAAAGAGCAGGGAGAGAAGTGGGCTGTGCAAGGAACAGAATCCAAAGAAACAGCATGAGAAAACCCTGCTGTAGTTTTGTCTCTTGTTTGTTTTGTTTTGTTTTGAGATAGGGTCTCCCTTTAGCCCCAGCTGGCCTTGGAATTCACTATTAGACCAGGCTGGCCTTGAACTCATAGAGATCTCCCTGCCTCTGCTCCCCAAGAGCTGGGACTAAAGACGCGCATCTTTAGTTTGACTCAGTATTTCAGAAGTATCATTGCTAGTTGGCCCAGTTGCTTTGGGGCTTGTGCCAAGGCAGAATATCACTGTGGTGAGATCATGAGGTAGAAGAGGCTGCTCACCTTACCACAGCCAGGAAGCTGAAAGAGAGAACCAGGAGACCAAGGGCCTGGGACAAAATAAACCCTTCAAAGGCATGGCCCCAGGAACTCACCCCTTAATGTTGGTCCCCTTCCATGTTTCTACACCTCTCAACAGCCCAACAACTTTAAGCCCATGAATGGATTGATTCATTGATGAGATCAGAGCGCTAAAAATTCAATTGCTTCCTCAAGGCTCCACCTCTGAGCATTGTGCACTGGTGGCCAGGCTGTCAACTCACAATTGAGTGACATTCCACATCATACTTTAGGAGAAGCTTTCTTGCTCTGCTTTCATCTGGGCTTCTCCTGTTGGTACTGTTTCCATCCTTTTCTCATAGGGATAGCTATGTGTGTGACCAAAATGAGCCACTGATGGTATCCGAGTTTGGAAATGAACACAAGACTCAGGGCAGTCACACCAAACCCTGCCTCTGGATTTGAGGGTTTCAGGGTGTTATTTTTTTTTTTTTTTTGGTCTTTTTGAGACAGGGTCTCTCTCTAGCCTCAGATGGCTTGGAACTCGCTCCGTAGACCAGGCTGCCCTTGAAATCACAGAGATTTGCCTGCCTCTGCCTCCCAAGTGCTGGCATTAAAGGCATGTGCCACCACACCCGGAAATTTTTAGTTTTTAAAAATATTTAATCGGGGCTGGAGAGATGGCTCAGTGGTTAAGAGCACTGACTGCTCTTGCAGAAGACCGGGTTTGAATCCCAGCACCCGCAAGGCGGCTAAGAGCTGTCTGTAAGCTGGCCATGGTGGTGCACGCCTTTAATCCCAGTACTTGGGAGGCAGAGGAAGGCGGATGGATCTCTGTGAGTTCAAGGCCAGCCTGGTCTACAGAGTGACTTACAGGCCAGCTGGGGCTATAGGGAGGCCCTGTCTCAAAAAAAAAAAATTCATAGTGCCGGGCTGGACTCGTGAAGATCAGACAAGGGATGTGGGGTCATGGGAGCCCTTGAGCATACCAGGTACCTCTTTTATGCTGGAGAGTTGATGGATTCCCCTTCTTATAGCTTGAGCTCCTTAGAGGCAGGAGGATCAGAAGTTTAAAAGCAGCCTTGGCTACATAGCAAGTTCTAGGCCAACCTGGACTACATGAGACCCTATCTCAAGAAAAACTTTAATAAATAAATAAGTAATAACAAAGAAAGTGTATTTTAATATATTGATGTTTAAAATGACTATGTTAAAATATGCCAAGTATAGTTTTTATAGGACTACAAGTTGGCAACATATCAAGAATGACCAAATTTGATTATTTTTGTGTGTGTCTGAGCATTTCACTGATGGCTCCATGACAGATTGGTGAGTAATGAGACATACATAATTCAGACATGATGAACTTATGCCACAAGATTTGTATTTCTTGTTTTTATTTCAAAATTTCCAAGTATTAGATATTATAAAGAAACTGAAAATATCAATCGACTGCTCAAAGTTTCCATGTGTCTCTATTCAACTAAGACTATTCTTTGATTCAGGGCCAGAAAATATTCTCTATAGAAACCAACTTGAGAATATTTTTAAAGATTTTTTTAATTTTATTTATTTCTGTATGTATATGAATGTACTGTCTGCATGCAGGTTTGTGCACCTGTGTTGTGCAATGCTGTGGAGGTCAGAAGAGGGTGTCGGATTCCCCTGGAACTGGAGTTCTCCTGGAATTGGATTTACAAACGGTTCTCAGCCGCCATGTGGGTGCTGGGGATTGAACCTGGGTCCTCTGCAAGAGCAGTCAGCACTCTTAACTGCTAAGCCATCTCTCCAGCCCTGAGAATTATTTTTTTTATGTCGATATTCTTCATAGCAATTATTTTTGTTCTCTTACCTAATTTCTTTACCATTATTCAAATGCTACATATTTGCTGCCTGTTTCCCTTTGATCAGAAAACTTGCCTTCTTTAACACTGCAAAATGTATTTTGAATCATTAAAAAAGTGAAGTGAATGGCTGTAGAGATGGCTCAGTGGTTAAGAGCACACCTGCTCTTACCGAGGACCAGAGTTGGGTTCTTAGCACCAACATCTGCTGGCTTCAAACTATCAGTAACTCCAGCTCCAGGGGACCCGATGCCCTCTTCCAGCTTCCAAAGGGCATCTACACTCACACGTACATAGACACACATACAATTAGAAATAATAAACTAAAATCTTTTTTAAAGTGATGTTCTTATACATCATTTTTTTAAGTTTCTGACAGTATTACTGAGTAGCTAAGACTATATAGTTCAGGATATACAGATAGTTGAAATTCAAAAGTAATTTCACTTCTACCCATCCATCCTTTGGTGGGAGTCTTCTTCCATTTTGTCTAATCCCTGATGCATTTAAAGTTCATTATAATTGCTCGGACAACAGTTAGCTGCCATTCTCACTATGGGATAAGAGGGTCTAAGGTCAATTTTGCTGTATGTTTCAGTAAGCTGTTTCCTCTTTACTCAGGTACAGGAGATATCCACCATACTCAGGTGCCCCACTCTGGGTCAAGTTAGTACCATGTGTTCATGTTCTAATGAATCAAACTGTGAGCTATAACTGGGTCGTACCTCAGCATGTAAAAACCTGCTTTGGGTCCTTTTCCCATTTGAAAGAATGACAGTATAAATGAAACAGTAAGTTTCCTGCTATAGCATTCAGTGACAAATTGCCTTTGCAAATTTGAATCAAGGGGTGTTTCTAGAACAGGTGGCTATGGTGGGGGGGGGTCTGGAGCCCTTTGGGGGATTTATTCAAGTGGAGCAAAGTTCCTGAGAGCTTGGCTTTCCCACCAGACTCACTGAGTTCATGAAGGGAGTTTTCTTCCAAGGGACAGGCCCACGTTGCACTTGCTGATGAATTGCGACTTGTCAGGAACACTTGTCTTTTTCAAGTGGCCGGCTTTGATCGTTAATTGAATCTTCCACAACTTGAGCTCTCCAAGGATTTCAGCTGACTTTTTCATATTTCAGATTTCATGAGAATAATGTTCTCGCTCATTTTGATTATTTTGATCAGTAATTAAAGCCTTACTAAATGTAGAATTTGTTCTGTCTTCCTGGTACCCTCTGTGTGGCCTTCTATGAGACTTCTGTTGTCTGTAGCTTTGAAAACTTCACACAACTCACTTATCTTCTCTTTTCCCATCTTTTTTCTTTACTGTATTCTATCTAAAAATTTCTACCATAATCTTGCCATATATTTATTCTGAGTAGTCTAAAGATGAAAAATGAGATGTAGTTATATTTAAAGAAAAGAAATTTAAATAAGAAAGAAAATGAAAGCAAATGGGCCATAAAAACTGACCAAAAATAAATACTACTTTAGATGCTTTAAAAGGATATTTTGTTTGTTTGTTTGTTTTAAGATTTATTTTGGATCGGGATCTCCCAAGACTACAGGTAGGAGCTAGGTGCTTCAGCCAGGGGGATTGTTTGATTGCATTTCTTTGTGTGGCTGTGGGGGTGGAGTTGTCCTCCCAGCTGGTATAAAAGGTGGGTTTGTGTGAGTCTTGAGATCAGGGATCTCCCAAGACCACCTGAAGCACAGGTAAACAGCACCCCCCAACTGGGATTGCCGAAGGAGTGTCCAAGTGTATTTTTTGGAGAACCTTCAGAACAAAAAGAGTGAGTTCAAGGCCAGCCTGGTCTACAAAGTGAGTTCCAGGAAGCTGGGGCTACAAGGAGACCCTGTCTCGAAAAGACCAAAAAAAATTTTTTAAATAGGGCTCTGGGTCTGGCTCAGGTGCCATAGTGAGGTCATGTGTTGGGGGCTCAGGTTCCAGACTTGCTGGCTAGGATCACCTGGAGTGTGGAGAGGAGCCCGGGAGCGATCCAGACAGGTAAAACTTAGAACAGATTGACTCTCAGGGTGCTGGACAATTGATTTGCTGGTTTGTGGCAGAGGGGCTGGTGGCTGGCGGGCGTAGGTCTGAGCCCTAAGCCCTTGCAGGGTGTGGCTGCCTGGGCAGGGTCGCCCTTCCCCCTTGCAGCTGGAAGCGGCTCTGGCTCTGGCTCTGGGTCTGGCTCAGGTGCCATAGTGAGGTCGTGTGTTGGGGGCTCAGGTTCTGGACTTGCTGGCTAGGATCACCTGGTGTGCAGAGAGGAGCCTGGTGCTGCTGCAGACAGGTACCAGGGCACGGGCTAAGTCAGGTATCCTGCCCCCAACTGGAATTGAGGAGAGAGTATCCAAGTGGGTTTTTTTTGAGAACCCTCAGAACAGGAAAGGAAGAGTGACTAAGACTTCCAATATATAAACAAAAGTGAAAGCCTGAAACCTAGACAAGTCAACACTCCATAAACAAGGGGGGGGGGAGCATGAGAAGGAGGCAAGCAAAAGAAAACAAGCCTTCAGCCTTCAACACAGTGAAAAGGCATTTGTGATTTGAATCACAAAAGGGAAACCCACATGCCAGGGACACAACGAAGGGACAACATGGGAAAGTGCAGAATAATTCCACACCAAACTCTAACAACCCTGTAGGAGATAGCTACAATGGGATCCCCCTGGAGGTGACCCCAGAAACAGATCTTAGAGGAATAATTTCAGACCTATGCAGAGAAATTTAAGAAAATAAAGAAGAATTCAGAGAACTAAAGAGAGAGAATGAAAAACTCAAAAAGGACCTAGAGGGATACAATGACAAACTTCGGAAAGAACTAAAGGAACAGACCAACAAAATCCAGAAAGAACTAGAGGGAGAAAAAACCAAACTCCTAAAGGAAGTAGAAACACTGAAAAAGGAAGCCAACCAATGAAGTAAGGAGCACCAAGAAGAGATTGAGAAGCTCAAAAAGGAAATGGAAATACTAAAGAAATCACAGGATGAAATGAAAAAGGAAATAGAACACTGATCCAATCAAGAAGAAAGGAAGGGAAAAAGCCTCAGAAATGGAATGGAGGAAGCAGAACAAAAAATATCAGATCTGGAAGATAACACAGAGCAACTAAAAAGCTCAAATAAAGAATATGAAAAATTTAAAAATACACAAAAGTGGAACAACCAGGAAATATGGGACACTATGAAAAGATCAAACCTCTGCATCATAGGAATAGAGGAAGAAGAATCTAGAGAGAATAGTATTGATCAAATCTTCAACAGAATAATAGATGAAAATTTCTTCAAACTAAAAATAGACAAATCCATACAAATACAAGAAGCACATAGGACTCCAAATAGACAGGATCAGAAAAGAAACTCCACATGCAATATCATAGTTAAAATGCTAGATGCCCAAAACAAAGACAAAATTCTGAAGGCTACAAAAGAAAAAAAAGTCACATACAAAGGGAAACCCATCAGAATTACAACTGACTTCTTGGCACAAACCATGAAAGCAAGAAGAACATGGAGCAAAGCATTCTCAGTGTTAAAGGACTATGGATGCCAACCCAGAATACTTTACCCAGCAAAAGTGTTGATTACAGTTGAAGGAGAGAGAAAAATCTATCATGACAGAAACAAGATGATAGAATACATGTTCAGAAAACCAACTCTACAGAAAATACTTGAAGCAATTCAAAGGGCAGAAGAGAGGAGCAACTATCCTCAAGCACCTAGGAAAAGAAACTAATAAAAACATAACCATAGGAGTAGAATCAGAGACTAAAAGTCCAAATGGATAATAAGGTGAAAGGAAGCAGCATCCATCTTTCAATAATAACCTTAAATATTAATGGGCTAAACTCCCCAATCAAAAGGCATAGACTGGGAGAATGGATTAGGAAACAAAACCCATCTATATGCTGTCTACAAGAAACCCATCTCAATTTCAAGGACAGGCACCAACTTAAGGTGAAGGGATGGAAGAAATTATTACAAGCAAATGGTAC
>VZQC01001686.1:1998326-2010206 GCA_009823505.1 Rhizomys pruinosus
GCCCCTCAACTGATGAGTGGATAGAGAAAATGTGGTACATCTACACAATGGAGTTCTATGCAGCAGTAAAGAAAGATGACATCATGAGCTGTGCAGGCAAGTGGATGGAACTGGAAGATATTATGTTAAGTGAAGTAACACAGTTCCAGAAAAACAAACAATGAATGGTATCCCTCATCTGTGGATGCTAGCACCAATGACCTAGTTGTAAACATTTCTTATTGGGAGTGATGCATATTGGAAAGAACACCACCACCAACAACAACAGAAAAGACTGCATCAAAGAACTGACTGAAATGGTGAATCTGGTGGGGTGGGGAGGTTGGGAGGAGGACATGGGTCTAGATTCGATTTGTAACATAATCTTGTACAAAACTATTTATGTAAAACAATAAATTAAAAATTATTTTATGTGTATGATCGTTTTACCTACATATATGTAAGTGCATCATGTGTGTGCCTAGTGCCTACAGAGGACAGAAGAGGCCATTGGATCCCTTGGAACTAGAGTTACAGGCAGTTGTGAGCTGCAAAGTGGGTGCTGGGACTGGACCTAGGTCTTCTGCATGGCAGCCAGTGCTCTTAACCGGTCAGCCATCTTTCTAGCCCTCTTTGTTTTAGTGTGGTGGGTATTGAACCCAGGGCCTCATGTACACTAGGCAACTGCTCTGCTATTAAGCTACATACTCAACACCCCCAATTAATTTAAATCAATTAATTGAATATTAAAATTAAAAACAATAGAATTAAGTATTAAAAAGTAAAATATTTTAAGAGATGAAATTTTTATTTAATTTTGAATATTTAACTACATCTTCTTTTAAAAGTTTGCAAAAATTGGATTTTTAATTCTAGTTAGTGTTCAATGGCTCTATAGTCGGTACTGTGGTTTGAGTGAGAAATGTCCCCTCTAGGCTTTTGTATTTGAATACTTGGTCCCCAGATAGTGGCACTGTTTGGGAAGGTTGTAGAAATTTTAATATGTGGAGACTTGTTGGTCAAATGGGCCTGGGCTTGAGGTTTTTCTTTTCTTTCTTTAAATTTATTTACTTTTGTTTTATATGTATGACTGTTATGCCTGAAAGCATGTAAGTGCACCCCTCTTGTGCAGTGCCTGTAGAGGACACTGGAGGGCGTTGGATCCCCTGGGACTGGAGTTATGGAGGGCTGTTAGCCCTGGGTAGCCATGTGGGTGCTGGGATTCACTACAAGAGCCACCAGTGCTCTTAACCACTGAGCCCTTTCTGCACTCACTGGGCTTGAGCTTTTAAATTACAATTAGTTATTTCTTGAATTCCATTCCTGGGCTTGGTGGCCAGTTCCTTTACCCATGGAACCACCTGGTCAGCCTGTGATGAGATTTTATAGTGTGGTCCCACTTCCTGTTTTCTCTCTCTCTGTTTCCTGATCTTGGATGCAATGTGGCCACTCCCCATTGCATCCACCCATGATGGACTGTCACCTCTCAAAATAAACCACTTCTTTCAGCTGCTTCTTGTCCTATTTTGTCACAACAGAGAAAACCACAACTAATAGTGACACACTTATTCCAGAGATCTGTGCGTGCACAAATTTAAAGGCAATATGAATGACTCAGCTGTTCTAGAACATTCACATATCAGAGGCAATCACTGCAAATAATATTGTAATTCCTCAGTGTCTCTGAGTCACACAACCTGAGAAATGAAGAGATGGGAGACTGGTCATTCAGGGCCACAGAGAAAAGAATGCTTTACTCTGCAAGGGTGTGTTGTATTTGTCTATCTGGGAGGACAGACTTCACAGGATAAGTGGCCATTCACCTTACCTAAGCACTTCTGTACAAGTCCTGCCTGACTTACCAGTAGTGTGGGTCTGCCTCTCCCATGTATCTGCACAGCCCAAACACCCTTCCTTGAAGTTTGGCTCATTCACCTTTTGTTTGGGGGGAATAGAACCAGGCAATATCTAGAAGCGTTCTCTGCCTGAGCTGCATAACCCACCTGAAGGAGACTGATGCTTAGGGTTGCAGGTGGTATGAAACCAATATCAAGTCCCAGTGGCAGAGCACCCATGTGCTCATTAAACATTCACAGTATGTATTTGTGCTGTGCAGAGCCCTTGGAACTTCAGAATCCAGGACAGAGCCATCTTGCCTGGAGCTACTGTTAAGTACCAGCCTCAAAATATTTTTAAATATCATAAGAGTTGATAAATGAGGTTTGTAATCCATTTATCTATTTATTCAGACAGTGTCTTTTTTTTGAAAGATTTCATTAGCATCACTTTCTTTAAGAAGTAACATGATTACATTGAAAGACTTTATATAGGTTGGAGAATTTTGAAAGAGAGTGAATGGCAAACTCTCATTGAAGTAACATTGACAAATTTCACATTATTGTTAAAGCCCGGCAGTCTAGTTTTGCCACTAGTCAATGTTCAAAAATTATAGTAGACATAGAATTTCAAATTTATGTTCTAAGATATTATTTATTTTTAGTTTGAGTGTAACAGTTCAGTTTAGCTATTATACTTTTTTCTATTTCTTTTTGTTGTTCTCTTTAATTTCATATATACCAAAATGACAGGGTCTGAAAATAAGCTATAGGTTAATTCCAAAACACATTTTAATGGTAATTTTGCCTGGAGGCAGAAAGAAATATAACTTTACATCCCCAGTTTACATAGCAAGTTGATGTATGTTTTAATGTACTTTCAAAGAAGAGGTTGATTCTTTCTCATCAGTCTTAGAACTTGAGAAAATAGAGACATAAGCTTCAAGTTATATCTATAGTAGCATCAGGCTTGACTTACATATAAGGTCTTGGTGCTAGGATCCATAAATGAGGGACACCATAGGTCGTTTGTCTTTCTGGGACTGTTTTACTTCACTTAGCACAACAGCTTCTAGTTCCATCCATTTACCTGCAAATTTCATCCGGACAATATTTTTAATATAATTTTTATTTTTTGAGAATTTCATACAAAAGTATTGTGTTTGCATTATTTCCACCCTCTGAGTCCCTCTCCAATTCCTCCCAAGACCCCACTGCCTTATTATATCTTTTACTGTTCTTCGCTTGCTTTATTATATATACAGACATGTAAAATTACATATATATACATATATATGTATAAAGCATTGAGTCTATTTAGTGTGGTTCATATGTACATGCATTTAGGGGTGCTCACTTGAGATTAGATAACCTCTTCGATAGCTAGTCCCTAGAGAAAACTGATTCTCTCCTCCATCAACATCCACTTATTGCTTGTAGCTCTTTATCTTGAGATGGGACTCCGTGAAAGTTCCTCATCTACCTTGACATGTCAGTCAGTTTCAGGTAAAACTTTTGAGCATCTGCCAAGTGCTAGAACTGTGCAAAGTTCTGTGGCTCCAGACTGGGTGCATTGTGGACATGTTCAGGAGAAAAAGAGAGACAGTCACATGCACAGGGCAATGCTGGAGCTGGTTTGTAGAACAGAGAGATCACTAGAGAAGGAGGAGGAGGGGAGGAGGAGGGGGAGGAGGAAGAGAAAGGTCCTATTACTCAAGGAGGATAGATGTTTGAAAAGGCTTTGGGTGTGATTGTGGAGCACAGCCAAGGATCTAGGACATAGTAAGTCTGTTTTAAGTGCTGTGTTAAGGAACTCATACCTATCTTGCATGGATCAGTGGGCCATGGTCATGTGCATAGTATCAGGAAGAAAAACTTTTCTACTGTGCTTTTAGTTCAGTGTTGAAGTCTTGCAAATTAAATTATTAGTTAATTTTTATTTTATGTGTATGAGTGTGTTATACCTGCATGTAAGTGCACCCATGTCATGCAGTACCCATGGAGAACAGAAGAGGGCGTGAGCTCTCCTAGAACTGGAGTTACAGTCGGTTGTTAGCTGCCATGTGGGTGTTGGGAATTGAACCTGGGTCCTCTGCAAGAGCAGCCAGTGCTCTTAACCACTGAGGCATCTCTCTAGCTTTGGAGGCTTTCGAATTAATCTGAGGAGAAACAAGTTAGCAAGAGAAATGATGATTTAATTATACATGGAAGGCTAAGAGTTGGTAACGATGTGGTTAGAATTTGGAGTTTCTATATCACCATAATATGGGATGGAGAAGGATAATGGGGACTTAGGGACAAATACACACTTAGGACAACAGATTAGAGTTGGTTGGTTTTGTGAGAAGGTCTACTCAGGTGTCTCGTTCCTTCTGGAGAGGAAATTTATGGCAGCTGCCTTCCTTTGGGACTCTGCTTTTATGGATAAGGGATTCCATGAATTCAAATGCCTTCAGCTGGAATCATTTTATTGCCTCAGTGGCTCATTCTGAACTACTTCAATACAGAGATGTTCTAGGCATGGGGGAGAACAGAGATGAGGTCTCCTAGGAGCCCAGCTGGGTTGTCTGAGAGGGAGGTATGAAGGCCAGGGCTTACAGCATAAGGAGGCATAATGGCTACGGCAGGGGTGGAGATGGGGAGGAGTCCAGTGAAGGTTCTATATGTGCAGCACAATAGAAGCACCTGGCTGGTTTATAGAGCAATGGTGTCAGAATCTCTAAAGGATTGAACCAGTCTTCCCTGGGTTATCAAGCTCCCCCGGTGGTTAAAACTGCAAGGTCTCCAAGCAAGTATCCCCGAATTTACCCTTCCAGGAGCTGCTGCACTCCCACCCCACATGTCAAGCTCTCTGGGTCTTTAAAGTCAGAGCTGGTTCCTAGTAGAGCAATGCCCAGTGGTTTCCGGGAAGCCAAATGCCAAGAAAGACAAAGGCAGAGTGGGACAGAGACAGTGATTGTTTTCATTCCATTTTCTTGATTGTTTTTAATTGTCCTGTCTTACTTGGAAATAGTCTTTGTGAGTCTCAGCTTTCTTAGAGTCAGGAAGCACCAGCAAGAATCTGCTGTTGTTTATTATAATTGGATAAACATCCTTGAACCCCCGAGCTCCCACAGCTAGCCACAGAAGATGGTGTTCCATGAAAAGCGGTGACAAAAATACAAACTGTTTTCTTTTGTTTTCAAAAGATGTCAGTTGCTTTTCCTAATTATAAAATGACACAAGCTTATTATAAAAAATGTAAACATAATGGATAAATAAAACCTCAAAAGGCCCAGTCCCCTAGTATCTAGTTGTTTTGTTTAAACAGCCATTTAGACAAGAAAACTCAACCCACTCGCGATTGGAACACAAAACAACATTCTTTTCAAGCTTCAAGGTTCCTTTGCATCAGTCCATTAGCTTTTTGACTTCCAAACTTTCATGAATGTTCCCATCTCACCTGGAGCGATCCGTTCTTAATGGTAGTGATTAATTCTCCAGCTCTGAAGGCAACTGGTTATTAAATAACAGCCTCCTGCCATGCTACCCTTCTTCCAAACAATAAGCTCAAAAGCCCCAGTGTTCTCCTGCTCAAGCCATGTCAGGGCCTTGGGGGCAGGTGGTAGCACAGATGAAGTCATCCCCAGGCACACAGAAACCCAGGCAGCCCCTCTCCTTTGAGTTTTAAGAATCATGTTGCAGCGGAGAGTTTCCAGTGATTTAACTCACTTACTCTCTGGTTAAAACCCCCTGCAAGTTTTGCTCTTGAGGAAATGCTAAGTCGTAAATCTGTTTAATGGGATTAAGGAAATGAAATAGAGTGTTTTTCAAACAGTGAATTGGCACAATTGTGGGACATCTGGGGAAGATATTAAAAGTCTGCGCATTCTTGAGTCTGCCAGGGGAAAAATGCAGGGAGCGCAGGGGAGAAAGCAGAAGGGAACAGCCTCTGTCCATCGTGGACCTCGGCGAAGTCCAGGAATCGCGTCCACACTGGGCCAGGCGCTGGGCCATGATATACATACCTGTAGGAAGCCTGTTGTCTTGTCTTTTCTTTTCTTTTCTTTTCTTTTCTTTTCTTTTCTTTTCTTTCTTTTCTTTTCTTTTCCCTCCCCTCCCCTCCCCTCCCCTCCCCTTCCCTCCCCTCCCTCCCTCCCTCCCTCTCTCTCTCTCTCTCTTTCTCTTTCTTTCTTTCTCTCTCTCTCTCTCTCTCTCTCTCTCTCTCTTTCTTTCTTTCTTTCTTTCTTTCTTTCTTTCTTTCTTTCTTTCTTTCTTTCTTTCTTTCTTGTGTTTTTCAGACAAGGTCTCTCCCTATAGCCCCAGTTGGCCTGGAAGTCACTCTGTAGACCAGGCTGGCCTTAAACTCACGGAGATCCTCCTGCCTCTGCCTCTGCCTCCTGAGTGCTGGGATTAAAAGCGTGCACCACCATGCCCTGTCAGAAGCCTGTTTTCTTAAAACTCCTGGGGAGATGGGTTATTCCAGTAGGATCTACTTCCACCAGATTGAAATCAGAACTGAAACGAGGCTAGTGGGTGGAGCTAGCTGGTGCTCTGCCTAGAGAATGTTGCAGCTAGATGAAGGTAGTACCCTGTGAACTGAAGTTCCAGGTAAGAAGTGGGAGCCTATGTTGCACATTCTACAGAGGCTGATTGACTGATAAGAACTCCAGTGATGGTACATAGGTTGGAATGCTGCAGGTCTAGACCCAAATTACCTGAGCCTATCTCTGTATGTGACCTGACATACTTGGGAGTATCATGAATAGTCCCTAAATCTGGGTTCCCAGGCCATGGTCATGCATAGTTGGCCCCAGAATAAACTATCTATTACTCCTTTTGAGAGCTGTGTTCCAGAATAAACTATCTATTACTCCTTTTGAGAGCTGTGTTCTGTTAGGTCTGGGCTTCCCAGCATCCCAAGGAACACACAGATGCCCACTTCCTCCAGAGGCTGTCAATCTTCTGATCTCTTCCCCTGTACCTGAGTCTGCCCCCCCTATAAATGGGTGGGCCCCAGTCGCCATCTTGCCCCTGCCCCTGCTCTTGTTCCACCATGTGCCTGCAGGTGGTCCGCTCTGGCAGTCCCACATGGAAGTAAATCATGCTCCTGGAGTGACTTAAGCCTCATGTGCCTTTTTATCTGGGAGTTCAAGCCTTTATTTCCTAATATAATGGTGCCGTGACTCTGTCCGGGGCCCGAGATATTTTTTTCTTCCCCCGAAAAGAACCACCTTTCTTGTGGAACCCCATATTTCTCTGGACAACCAGCTTCCACGTTTCACTATGAGGCATCACTCTCTGCTCTCCCACACTCTTCCTCGTTCTCTCTCTCTCTCTCTCTCTCTCTCTCTCTTCTCTCTCTCTCTCTTTCCCCTACTTTGGCCTCCGATTCTCCTCCTTCATTTTTTTAGTCTCCCATTAAAGGACTCAGTTCCTCTGCTTTCCCTGTTTTGGACTCCTGAGAGCCAGTGTATCAGGGTCCCTGCCCTGCTTTTCCGTCTGGACTGCTGTCCCCTGGGACGCTACAGAGAGAATATGGACCCTTTCTGGGTCCCACCTGTGAATTTCGGGATGCTGATTTTTGAAGGCCTGTGGACCCCATTTCAGAGTCCCCCACATTGGTCGCATGGGCCTGGGGACTCTGACCTGCTGACACTAGGGCAGAGATGCCCTAGTCCTCAGACGGGGCTTTTGAGGCTAAAAAATACTTTACTTCCTTCCTACAGATCTTCTCTCTCTCCCCTCCCCTCCCGCCTCCCCTCCCCTCTCCCTTCTCCACCCTTATCGGATTCCCCTCCTGCTTGCTCCCCCCAACCTCACGTGCTCTGATATCTTTTTTCTCTCCAGGCCTCTCTGCACCCTTGGCAGATTTCTGCAGTAACGACTGCACTCTCAATCCAGGCTTTTTCTTTTTTCTTTTTTCTTTCTTTTACCGGTGGTCGTGCTGCTCCCCCACCCCTGCCATGCAGCCTTTCCCGCCTGTGGCTTCCCGCTCTCCTGCACCACCATGCACCACCATGTCCCACTGCCATTACCGCAAGGCCCCCTCCCCCATACAAATGGAAACACTGAACTAGTCATCTAGTAGTAGAGTTAGAAATGCTGCAGACTGTTTCCATGGCAGCCGTGCTAATCCACGCCCACTCCTCAGCCGCCATCTTGATGCTGTGTCTGTGCATGCCCTTGTTTCCATGGTGGCGCTGAGCCACACTCCTCAGCCTGCTACACCGCATGGCAGGAAGCTTGAATTTACATGAGAGCTTATAACAACTAATGCCATGTTCTAATTTGTTTACAATTTCTTTAATGGCATGTTCTCATCCTTTTACAATTTTGGGTTTTGGGTTTTATAATGGATTATTATAAAAAGGCAACTGAAATTCCATTAATAACATTTTTTTCTGACAGAGTTACCACATTTTGTATTTACCATTTTTCATCCATTTCAAAAATACGATCACTTTCCATTTTTTTTTTTTTAGCTATTTGTAAATGGATAGTTAAATTTTTTTACAGGCTTTGTTTGAGATTTTTACATCATTTGACCTTTTATTTATTTAATTTATTTTTTCTTTTTGTTTTACGCTTTTTTTTTTTTTTTTTTGGTATTTTTGAGACAGGGTCTTCCTTTTAGTGCCAGGTGTCCTGGAGCTCTCTCTGTAGACCAAGCCGGCCTTGAACCCACAGAGATCCACCTATCTCTGCCTCCCGAGTGCTGGGATTAAAGGCGTGCACCACCACACCCGGCACATCATTTGACTTTTTAACAAACACTTTTTTTTTTATATTTTGTTTACAAGACTTTTACCTAATTTTAAGGGACTAGTTCAGATTTTGGCATTTTCCATTTCATTGTTTTTTCTTTATAAACCTCATTTTATTCAGAAATCCATTTTTGTTTTTGCTTCTGTATACAAGCCTCTGTATCTGAGAAGGTGTGCCCAACACGCCCTTTTTTTTTTTTGCCTCCGGCAGTAAACTTTCACCTGGCTGGGATTTTTCCACTAACAATAAATTTATTCTCATTAAATTAGCAGGTAATATACACAAGCCACCAGATCTGCCTGGCCACCCACCCTATCAGCCACCTTTCACAGGAGAGCACACACAACCTGTGCTGCAAAGCATAGAATAGGTTGAGTAGATGTCTTAAACTCTAAATGATTCTGTGTAAATGTGACAATTGCAATTAATGGTTCCACAGCCCTGCACAATGGTGGACAACTTTAGATTTACATGTGCAGCAGATCAGGGAACTGAGAATTTTCTGTGCCTTCCCATCAAGTTATTCTGGGTACCAACACTTACCTATGACATTTTAGGGAAAAAGGGATTTCCTGTTGTTATGTGTCTGTCCAACCTGTCTGTATGTTATACCGCTCTTCAGTGTGTCTTTGTAACTGTCATGTGTCTATGTTCTACTGTGTGTTTCTTGTCAAAACAAAGTGGCCACTTCAAACTCCTTTCACTCAATATTGTGCACAAAAAACAAAAATTAAGTTTGCTTTTGGCATGCCTATTTTTTTTCAAAGGCCTGATTTGAACCTGGATTTCTTGGTTTCTACACTGCTTATATTTATCTGTCCAAAGTATTTTCTCCATAGGTATTATAACTAAAAAAAAAAGTTCCTTTCCAGTTTTTTCTTGTTTCCAGACCTCTGAAGACCTGATTTTTAAAATTTTTTTAATTTTTATTTATTTATTTATTTTATGTGTATGAATGTGCTGTCTGCATGTAGGTGTGTGCACCCATGTCATGCAATGCCGTGGAGGTCAGAAGAGGGCGTCGGATTCCCCTGGAACTGGAGTTCTCCTGAAACTGGAGGTTCTCAGATGCCATGTGGGTGCTGGGGATTGAACCCGGGTCCTCTGCAAGAGCAGTCGGTGCTCTTAACCGCTAGGCCATCTCTCCAGCCCTGAAGACCTGATTTTTGACCTTTACAGGTTCACTAACAGATGTTTTTACTTTTCTCCTATTTAAACAGGCTTCTGACAGCTGTGCCACTGTCCTTCTCACCAGAGACAATTTTAAAAATCCCTGGATTCATTCATACTCTGGCACTTGGACAGTGGCACATGGCTTCCCCTGCAATCTCTTCCCTTCAATGAAACAGCCTAAATACCTTTGGTATTGTCAGTTCTTTAATTACTGTATATATAATTCTGTTTTCCATCACTTGTTAAAGTATTTCAATAAGTTCAAGTTTTAGAACCAAAGGTGTACGATGCCAATGCCAGCATGATAAGGGAGCTATTGGTCATCTCAGCTTGGCAGGGCAACTAATTAGACCTCCATGGATTTTGGTCTGTTTTAGCTTTATTTATTTTTGTATGTGTATGAATGTACTGTCTGCATGTAGGTTTGTGCACCCATGTCGTGCAATGCCACAGAGGTCAGAAGAGGGTGTCAGATTCCCCTGGAACTGGAATTCTCCTGGAATTGGAGTTACAGACAGTTCTCAGCTCCATGTGGGTGCTGGGATTGAACCCGGGTCCTCTGCAAGAGCAGTCGGCACTCCTAACTGCTAGGCCATCTCTCCAGCTCCTAGACCTCCATGTTTTAAATAATATTTCCAAAGGTGTTTTTTCCAATGCATGTGACTGTTCAGTACAAACACTAGGATAAAAATCTCTTGAAGGAATGTGCGGATAAATGTGTGTGCGTGTATGATATTGTTAAACAGCATATTAAGATCTGTCTGCATTTGATTGCAATGCATGTGCCTCTGCTCAGTACAACCTTTATAAACTGTCATAACCAAATTTATTTATTAGAACCTTATTTATGGGTGTATGCATGGAGTAACCATTATTACTCGAACTTTTCAGAAGGATACGGACAGGGAATTATCCCAAATTCCTTCTACGAACCCAGCATCACTCTAATACCAAAACCAGGCAAGGACACAAACTAGAAAGAAAACTGGGGCCGGAGAGATAGCCTAGCGGTTAAGAACACTGCTCTTGCAGAGGATCTGGGTTCAATCCCCAGCACCCACATGGCAGCTGAGAACCATCCGTAACTCCAATTCCAGGAGAACTCCAGTTCCAGGGGAATCCAACACCCTCTTCTGACCTCCATGGCATTGCAGACAGTACATTCATACACATAAAAAATAAAAAATAAATTTTAAAAAGAAAGAAAACTATAGATCCATATCATTGATGAACACAGATGAAAAAATTCTCAACAAAATACTTGCAAATTGCATACAGACCCACATCAAAAAGATCATCCATCATGACCAGGTTGGATTCAAACCAGAGATGCAGGGATGGTTCAACACATGTAAATCAATAAATATCATAAAACACATAAATGAACAAAAACCACACAATCATCTCAATTGATGCAGAAAAAGCTTTCAACAAAATCCAGAATCCCTTCATGCTTAAAGTCTTAGAGGAAATTGGACTGGAAGGATCATTCCTCAATATAATCAAAGCCATATACGAGAAACCCACAGCCAACATCATCTAAATGGAGAAAAGTTGGAAGCATTCCCCTTAAAGGCAGGAACATGACAAGGCTGTCCACTATTGCCACTCCTCTTCAATATAGTGCTTTGAAACACTTGCTAGGGCAATAAGGCAAGAAAGCAAAACTAAAGGAGTACTAATTGGAAAAGAGAAAGTAAAACTATCCCTTTTTGTAGATGATATGATAGTTTATCTAAGGGAAACTAAAAACTCCAACAGAAAACTCTTAGAAATGATCAAAAGTTTCAGTAAAGTGGTGGGATACAAAATAAACCTAGAAAAATCAGTAGCCTTCTTTTACACCAACAATAAGCAACTGGAGAAGTAATATAAGGAGACCTTCCTTATATCACAATAGCCTCAAAAGAAAATAAAATACCTAGGAATAAACCTAACCAAAGACACCAAAGACCTCTACAACAAAAATTTTAAAACCCTAAAGAAGGAGATTGAAAATGACATCAAAAGATGGAAAGACCTCCCATGCTCATGGTTTGGAAAAATTAATATAGTAAAAATGTCTATTCTACCCAAATTAATATACAGATTCAATGCAATCCCAATCAAAATCCCCATGAACTTTTTCACAGACTTAGAAAAAAAA
>VZQC01001686.1:2015532-2131071 GCA_009823505.1 Rhizomys pruinosus
GTGGATCCTACTTGTAGCAACTATTTATAGTGAGTCCTAATGAAACTTACCTTCTAGGTGCCACAAGGTTTTAATACGAGAGACTTTCTTACCTCCCCCCCATAGAACAAGAAGAAATATGATGATGATGATGATGAGGTCATTCTCTAACTGTAAATTGGAGCCAACTGTTATAGATGTAATCTCTTATAAAACTGGTAAAACTGCCTTCTTTAATTGACTAATAGACATAGGAACTGTGAAAAGGATTATTCTCTATTCAGATCCAAATAGAATACTGAAGTTTCCTTAAGCTATGCACTTAAGCAAAATATATTAATACAGGAGAGCTCTGATATCAGCAATAGATTATTCTACCAAGGATACGTTGGCCAGGTGATCCAAGCCCCCCCCCAAAAAAAGGTAAAGGCTTCTTGCTTGTAAACTGGGATACCTGCAAGAAGAGAGGCGATAAGGCCCTGCTGTCGAAGACCTGATGTAAGCATGGGAAAGATGCACTGAGACCGCACTTGCAAGTGTACAGTTGGTCTCTGGAAAAAAAAATTATTAAGTCAATGTTCAAGCTTTACTTAGGAGTTATATGGTAATTAAAGTACCAAATTCATTCAAATGATCCTCTTGGAGGTTTAGCAACCACACTTAAAGCTCCAATCTGATTTGGCAAGAGGGATTTGAAGGGACAATATTTTGGCCCCTATCCTCTAAGGTCGACTTAAGTCCTAGGGTCCTGCATCAGCACCTTTGTATACATGTCCTATGGCAGTGAGTTACCAGTCATCCCAGGTCAGGGAGGTTTTGGAGATTCACTTGAAAGGACTTCATCTGGCCAGTGTCTAGTCAAGGGAGGAAAGTTAATATAGAGGAGAAACTCCTCACACTTCAAAGGGAAGCTCTGGTCAAGCAAGACCTGACTTTGTCCTCACATAGATGGAACTGGTGAAGAGAGCCAGGCACAAGGCCTGAGTGACCCCCTAAGGACCAGAACCTCAACTGACCTTAACACCAAAATTAATTTCATTTATCTGAGCTAACTGTGTGGTTTTAAACATCCCAACAGGAAACTGTAATCTAAAGAAGAGAAAATGAAATAATTATCACCAGAGAGATAGGTGAGAGACCTACTGTGCCACGTTAGGAACCTACTGTGTCATGCTAGAAAATATCTTGTAGAAGTGACAGATTAAATGTGCCATGCCAGAAAATACCACCTTTTATATTCTCATGGTTATACTGGCTCTCATTCTGGACCTCTGTGTATTAAAGCTGGCCCTCTGTCAGGGGCTGTAGCTCAGTGGTAGAGCACGTGCTTAACATGCACGAGGTCCTGGGTTCGATCCCCAGCACCTCTATATCATCTATCTGACTCTTTATAATGTTTATGGTGATGAAATTAAAAGCTTCTTATGTGTAAAAATAAAATAAAATAAAATAAAGCTGGCCCTCATTCTAGAGCTCTGTGTACTAAAACTGTTTTCCAATTCCTCAAACCAGGGTACAGGTCCTCTCTCCCTCTGCAGACCCTAGACAGGGACCCTCCAATTGCTAATGCACCCAGAAGCCCCCCCCCATTGGTACCATGAAGTCCGTGCACTGGTATACTCATATAAGAGTCAACCAACTTGTCTTTTCAGTTACAGAGAAAATGTCCACTAAGTACTGGCCACTATCAATCCGGACCAAAACCACCAGGCAGAGCACCCAGCCAAAATGGGAAACCAGATTCTAACCCTCCAGCCTGACAGCCATTCCCCTGACACTTCTCCCCTCATCAGCTCTGAAGCAGATACAGAAGAGAGAACAGCGTCCCATTTCCTTATCATAAGCAAAAGGCTGGAATATTAGGTCTGGGCTTCCCAGAATCCCAAGGGACACACAGATGCCCACTTCCTCCAGAGGTTGTCAATCTTCTGACCTCTTCCCCTGTACCTGAGACCCCACCCCATGGCTATAAATTGGTGGGTCCCAGTCGCCATCTTGCCCCTGCCCCTGCCCTGCTCCTGTCCCACCACATGCTTGCAGGTGGTCTGCTCTGGCAGTCCCACATGGAAGTAAATCATGCTCCTGGAGTGACTTAAGCCCCATGTCCCTTTTTATCTGGGGGTTCTCACCTTTATCACATATTTTCTATATCATCAGTTATCACAGGACTTACACATGGGATATTTCTCCCAAATCAACTTTTCCCATTTTTACACCTGCTCTGTTTTCCCACATCATGACAAGAGGGAAATCATATTGATGGTGCTGTATTCAGTTCCCGTGAGTCATAAACAATCTTTCTCTATGCCAGTGTTTCCTTTGATGCAATTCATTATGTCCACCTAACTGCCTGGCACAGTGGCCCATGCCTATTATCCCAACACTAGGAAGGCAGAGGCATGAGAATTGCCATGCGTTTCAGACCAGCTAGGTCTACCTAAGGAGGAGCATGGGGGCCATCCAGGGCTAAAAAACCCTGTCTCAAAGACCCCCCAAAGGATGCTGGGGCTATAACTCTGTTAGTAAAATGCCTGCTGGAGAAACACAAAGGCTTGAGTTCAGCTCCCCATTTCCCATAAAAAAAAAGCCAGATACAGCAGCGCCTGCTATAGCCCTAGCGCTAAGGAAGTGGATTTTGCTGGCCAGCTGGTCTACCTGAATTGGTGAGTTCCAATGGCTTAAAGGTTTAGTGAGGGACCTTTTTTCAAAAATCAAGGTAGAGAGAATGGTAGAAGAAGATGTTCAACACTGACCTCTGGCTTCTGCATGTATCTATATACATATGCATGCGCACCTGCACACACACACACACACACACACACAACAAAACAAAACAGAAACAGAACAAAACAAAACCCATCTACCTTTAGTATCTGTCCTGAGCTCTGTCCAGGTGACAGTCATAAGCTTCGTGTAAGAATGGCCCATCTAGGGCTGGAGAGATGGCCTAGCGGTTAAGAGCACCAACCGCTCTTACAGAGGACCCGGGTTCGATCCCCAGCACCCACATGGCGGCCGAGAACCGTCTGAAACTCCAATTCCAGGAGAACTCCAGTTCCAGGGGAATCCGACACCCTCTTCTGACCTCTGCGGCATTGCACGACACGGGTGCACAAACTTGCATGCAGACAGTACATTCATACACATACAGAAATAAATAAAAAATTAAGAATGGCCCATCTATATGGGTCGAGGAGGTGGTTTTCAAGTTCAGCTACACTCCTGCACCATCTATCACCCTCAAAGAAATAGTTCCTTCTGCCTCTGATTAACAATGCCATGCCATTTCGCTTGCCTGAGTTGATCTACTGACGGGACTGCCACTGCCTCACATTTGTGAACAGGCTTCGTGTTTCAGGGCCCTTTTATTTGCTTCTCAGAGCAGTCCATCATGTTCTAGAATACAAAATGGCTCCCACTGAGTCATTTCTCGTTTTTTCTGAGCTGATGCCTTGCATCTGAAGTGTGGGTGGATCAGTACAAGCCATGCCTCTTATGCCGATTTTGAAAGTAAGTTGGGATCAAGATTCACGGTGTGTCCCTGACGGGAAATGGGAAAGAGGTAGGTATTTTTAGATTAACTCTAATCAAGTACAATTGCTTGGATAATTCAGGTAGAAAGAAACCCTGTTTCCACCTAAGTGATCCAGGTAATTTAGGCTGCGAACAGTGGTGTGCTCTGTAGACTCTGATTGTAAATGACTCACATCCCAGTCATCAAGCAATAACTAAATACTCTGCAAAAATTACTCCCACCATGGCCTTGATTTTTTACTATTTGTGGTAATCAAAACCTCATTACAAAAGCTCTTCCAATATATCCTTAAGTGAAAAACTTGAGTTGCAGAACAGTGCTACCCATAGTGGTCAAAGCAGGGGCTCCAACATCCTCTTCTGGGCTCCACGGGTACTGTTATGCTCATGTGCACACACATACATACACACATGTGCATATGCATGCATACACACACATGCACATGAATAATATAGCAGACCATTTTAATGGCTGCATCGTATGGCATGTGAAGTAGATCTTATTAAAGCTGTTTCTTTAAAAAAAAAATCAGACCTTCGATCCTTTCCTTTCTCTTGAACTACTGGAAGATCCTCCTAGTAGACTTTTTGTTATTGTGAGAGATCCCTGAGAGAAACAGCTTAAGTGCAGGAAAGGCTCATTCTGGCTTATGGTTTCAGAGAATTCAGTGGGTCCATGGCTGGCTCCATCTTTGTGGGCCATGATGAAACAGAACACCACAGAGGCACATCAAAGGCCAAAGCTACTTACCTTGAGGCAGGAGGAAGCAGAGAGAAAATGACAGGGAGGGATGGGGAACAAGTTATGCCCTTCAGAGGAACACCTCTAGTGACCAATTTCGTCTACAACTAGGTCCCACCTCCCAACAGCCCACTCAGTTGTGACTTCAGTGGGTTGACCCACTAGTGATGTTTGTACCCTCATGATCCCATTACCTCTTGATACCACAACCACCCAGTCTTTGACACACATGCCTTTGGGGAATACTTGATATCCAAACACAACAGGGGCCTTGTGTTTAACACACTCAGATACCAGGAGCTTGGGGGGGACTGGCTGAGAATGTCTTTAGATATTCACTGACTGAATGATCATCTCCATTAGTCATAGGAACAGTTTAAATTCTCCTACTCTGTCTGTCTGACTCACAATGGAAGCCATCTCTGTGAGAATATTTGAATGTCCAACTTAGCAGATGAGTCATTTGTTTTTTATGTGTTTTTTTTTTAACTATTATGGCTAAAACCAAACCCAAACCAGAAACCTTATGTCTCCACTGAAGAAAAATCACAGCCTAAAAACAACCACCACCAAACAACCTAACACAAAAATAGGCAAAGAACTTCAATGTATAATTCTCTCTCTTTTTAAAAAATATCTTTTATTTATTCTTTGACAACTGCATACATGTATAAAATATCTCTCTCTCTTTTTTTTTTTTTTTTTTTTTGTATTTTTGAGACTGGGTCTCCCTTTAGTCCCAGCTGGCTAGAGCTTGCTCTGTGGACCAGGCTGGCCTTGAACTCATAGAGATCCACCTGCCTCTGCCTCCTGAATGCTGGGATTAAAGGCGTGCACCACCACACCTGGCTTAATATATCTTAATAATCTCCAAGTCTCCCCTTCACTCCCCTGCATGCCCCCTTCCCGCCTTCCTGTCCTCTCTAGTTCTGTTTGTGTAACACACTGAGTCCAATGAGTGCTTCCTGCTGGGTTGTTGACGGAGCTTGTTGGCTTGACCTTGTGCAGGTGACTATAGGTGAAGTAAATTGATGGCTACAACGGTAGAAGGTGGCATTCACAGCTCTTCTTACCTTTCAGAGCTCATATTCTTTCCACTCCCTCTTCCCATGTCCCTTTTAGGGCCAAGTAGTTGAGAGTCATTTCCCATAGATTATTCTTTACAGCATTGGCCAATAGATGTGCTAAGATGCCCCATTACTAAGCATCAGAGAGAAGCAAGTGCAAGTTTTATGATCACTCACTGAGTGACTCTGCCAAAACCCCAGAAAATAGCAAATGTTGGTAAAAATGGGATAAAATTAGATTAGTGAAGCAAGGCTGGCATCTGGTTGCCCATGGGAACCCGCAACAGTCCTGCTTTCCTCATATGCACAGAGAGAGAATGGATTTATCCAAAACTTTTTTTTTTTTAAAAAGGAGTGATGGGGGCTGGAGCGATGGCTCAGTGGTTAGGAGGACCGGCTGCTCTTGCAGAGGACCCAGTTTTGGTTCCCAGCACCCACATAGCAACTAACAACCATTCATAACTCCAGTTCCAGGGGATCTGATGACCTCTTCTCACCTCTGCGGGCATTGAACATAACTAAGGTGCACTTACAAACATGAACACAAGGGCTTCATACAAATAAAAAGTTAACAGTGAGTACTGCTCTTGCAGGCAAGCTTCAACCTCCTGTAACTCCAGCTCCAAGGGATCTGACACTTTCTCTGGCTTCCATAGGCACTGCACTTCCAGAGAGCACACACTCCCACACAAACATACACACTCACACACACAATTTAAAATAAAACAAAATAAAATATTTTTCAAAAGAAGGGAAGAAATTGAAATTTCATCTCATGTTATAACATAGGTAAATCCTGTGCTCAGTAAAATAAGCCAGTCAGGACCAAGACAAATCCCACTGATTCATCTGTGTGAGATCTCTGAAGTAGCCCAATTCATAGTAGCAAAGGACAGTGGTGCTTGCCAGCAGGGAGGGGAGGGAGGAAGGGAAGAATTGTTCAGGGGTTGTAGAGTTTCAGAGTTGCAAGTTGAAAAAGTTCTTCAGATCTGTTTTACAGTATGTGAATCTACTTAACACTGCTCAAGTGTGTACTTAAAATGGTTAAGATGGAAACTTGCTATGGTGAGTTTCCTTCCCCACACCTCCCTGAGCCTGCCGTCTCAGCTCTCAGACCTGCTCAGGTCACTAGGGTCCTTGTGCCCCAAGACATGTGAGTTCTCCCAGCTCGATGACCTATCATCCAACCTGTTCAACAAGCAGCCACCAAGCCCACCCTGCTGTTCCAGGACTCTGAGGGATCAGAGTCCTATGCCGAGCTTAACTGAGACCACTTCTTACAGCCCATTTATCAACAAACATAAAATGGGCCCCAACCAACACCAAGCAGTACTCAGCTGGGCCATAACCCAACAAGCTAGGGAAGAAGCAATCAAAAATACAACCATTTATTCAACAAAGATGAGATCACCTACCTGTATCAAGAAACACAACCAGGCTGGGTGTGGTGGTGCACGCCTTTAATCCTAGCACTCGGGAGGCAGATGCAGGTGTATCTCTGTGAGTTCAACGCCAGCCTGGTCTACAAAGCAAGTTCCAGGACAGATGGGGCTACAGGGAGACCCTGTCTCAAAAAATAAGAAAGAAAAAAGAAAAAAGAAACAGAACCAATGACACAAACCCAGGAGCCTAGGTCTCATAGAGAAAACACTAACAACATGACAATATGTGGACCTTATGTGTCTAGATAATATGTCTACTACAAAAATTAGCACCCCATCATAATGTTCCTGAGAATGTCAACCTAATGGATACACAAGACAATGATTTCAAAATTGCAATTATAAATATATTCAAGGAACTCAAAGAAGATAGGAATAAAAGACTGAATGAAGAACCTGAAAACACAAAGTTGAATGAAATAACTAAAACATTTCAAAACATGAAATTAGAATTCAATAAAGAGAATTTCTGAAGAAATGCCAAGCTGAATCAAAACTTTAAATGAAGAACTCAGGAACTCAAACAAAAAGCTTAGAAGAAAGAAGAAAAAAATGAAGTAGAGGAAATGGAACAGAGAATATGAGATCTTGAGGATGAACTTGGAGAAATGAATTGTTTAGTCAAAGAAAATGTCATATCTAAAATAAGCCAGGAATGGAATATGCAAGACCTCTCAGTCACTGTAAAAAGACCAAACTTATGAATCATAGGCATAGGAGGAGGGGAAGAAAAGTTAAAGTCACAGAAAATATTTTTAGTAAAATTACAGAAGAAAATTTCCAAAATCTAGGGAAAGAGATAATTAGCAAGGCATAAGAGGTTTACAGAACACCAAGTAGACAGGACCATAAAAGAAACTCCCCATGTCATATAATAGTGAAAACTCTATAAATATCGAGAACAAAGAAAGGATATTGAAAGCCATAAGAGAGAAAGTGTCACATGTAAAAGCAGGCCCATCAGAATAACAACTGACTTTTCAATGGAGACTGTGAAAGCCAGAAGGGTACAGACCAACATCATACAAGTCATGAAAGAACACAGATTTCAGCCCAGACGACTATACCCAGCAAAACTATCAGGTGTGATTGAAGAGGAAAGAAAAACTTTCTGGAATAAAAACAGATTTAATGAATTTATGTCCACAAAACTAACCCTACAGAGAATACCCAATGGAATACTTTAGTCTGAAGAGAAGATTAAGCACTTTTGAGAGGGCACACAGAATAAATAAAGTAACCCCAAAGAGTCAATCATCAGAGGCCTAAGAAAACAGCACTATCAATGTAACAGGAATAATAACCACTGATCAATAATAACTCTTAGCATTAATGGTCTCACCTGCCTGGTAAAAAGACACAGACCTAAAATTATTCATTGATCTGGGTATAGTGGCACATGCATTTAATCTCAGGGCTCAAGAAGCAGAGGCAGATCCCAGAGATTTCTGGAATATTGGGGCCAGCCTGGTCTACATAGTGAGTTCCAGGACAGCTGGGGCTATAAGGAGATCCTGTCTCAAAAAAAAAAAAATCAAATCAAATCCACCTTAATTTTAACACAGTGATAGTAGGTGACTTCACTACCTCGCTGTTACCAATAGACATGCCAACCAGACAAAAATGAAATAGAGAAACCTCGGAGTTAAATTGTACCATGAATCAAATGGACCTAACAGACATCTATGGAACATTTCACCAAAATACCAAAGTATGCTTTCTTCTCAGGAGCCCAGAATAACTTTCCCCAAAATTGTCTGACCACAAATAATCAAGGTAGATACCAACAACAATAAAAATGGGAAAAAGTACACAAACTTATGGAAGCAAAACAACTACTGAATGAAAATAGGATCAAAGGAGAAATCAGGAAAGAAATTTTAAAATTCCTAGAATTGAATGAAAATGAAAATACCACATACCAAAACTTATGGGATACAATGTATCCCTAAAAGGAAAATTTATAGCATTAAGTGTCTCCACCAGAAATTAAAAACATCTACAGAAATAAATTAATGATGCACCTGAAGGCCTTGAAAAACCCAAAACAAACAACACCTAAAAAGAGTAGACAGGAATAGATAAATAAAATCAAGGCTGAAATAAATGAAATAGAAATTTAAAAAATAATACAAAGAATCAATGAAATGAAGAGTTGATTCTTGGAAAAGATTAATAAGACCTACACACCTTTAGCCAAATTAAGAGAGAGAGAGAGAGAGAGAGAGAGAGAGAGAGAGAGAGAGAACCCTAATTAACAAACTCAGAGATGAAAAGAAAAACATTACACCAGACCCTGAGGGAACCCAGAAAACTGTAACGATATACTTAAAAATTTTATATTCCACTAAACTAGAAATTCTGAAAGAAATGGATAAATTTCTAGGTATGTATGGCCTCCCAAAGTTAAATCAAAATGACATGAATAATTTTAAAAGACCCATAACAACCAATGAGATAGAAAGACGCAACTAAAAAGAGCCCAGGACCAGATGGATACAGCATAGAATTATATGTAACTTTCAAAGGAGAACTAATACCAATACTCCTTAAATTATTCTGTGAAATAGAGAAGGATAAAGCACTCTTAAATTCATTCTGTGAAGTCAGTATCACTCTAAAACCAACACCAAACAAAGACCCAGCAAAAAGAGAAAATTAGAGGCTAGTCTCCCTGATGAACATAGACGCAAAAATTCTTAATAAAATTCTCACAAAATGAATGCAAGAACACATCAAAAAAGATTATCCAACATGATTAAGGTGGCTCCATCCCAGTGATGCAGAGATAGTTCACCATACATAAATCAATAAATATAATCCACCACATAAACAGAATCAAGGACAAAGATCACACTATATTCTCATTAGATACAGAAAAGGACTTTAACGAAATCCAGCATCCATTTGTGCTAAAAGTCATGGAGAATCTATGGATACAGGGGACATATCTGGACATAATAAAGGCAAAATACCACAAGCCCATAGCCAGCATCAGACTAAAGGCAGAAAGACAGAAAACATTTCTACAAAAATCAGGAAAAAGACAAGTATGTCCACTCTCTCCATTCCTGTTCAACATAAGACTTGGAGTCTTAGCTAAAGCAAAAAAGGAATGAAGAAGATAATGGAAAATACAAATTAGAAAAGAAGTCAAAATATCCTTATTTGCACATGATATGGTTCTCTATGCAAAAGAACCTAAAGACTCCATCAGAAAACACTTAAAGCTGATAAATGTATTCACCAAAGTAGCAGGATAAAAAATAAACACCCTCAAATCAGTAGCCTTCCAAACATACTGAGAAAGAAATCAGGAAGAAAATCCCATCCACAATAGCCTCAAAAACTATAAAATATCTTGGAATAAATCTAACCAAAGACACGGAAGAAAGATATTGAAGAAGATACCAGAAGATGGGAAGACCTCCCATGTTCATGGATCAGTGGGATTAATATTGTGAAAATGGCCATCCTACCAAAATCAATCTACAAATTCAATGCAACACTCATTAAGATTCCAAAACAATTCTTCACAAAAAAATTGAAATAATAACCTCAAATTTCACATAAAACACAAAAAATAAGGTTAGTCCAAAAAAAATCCAAATGATAAAATATCTTCTGGAGACATTACTGTCCCTGATCTCAAATTATTCTACAGAGCTATAGTAATAAAAACAGCGTGGCATTGGTATAAAAACAGATACATTGATCAGTGGACTAGAATTGAGAATCCAGACTTAAAGCCACATGATTTTTGACAGAGAATCCACAAATATACACTGGAGAAAAGACAGCAATAAATGATGCTGGTGAAATTGGGTAACTGTATGCAGAAGAATGAAACTAGATCTCTATCTCTCAGCATGCACAAAACTGAACTCCAAATGGATCAAGGACCTTAACATAAGACCTGGCACTGAATCTGATAGAGGAGAACCTGGGGAGTACACTGGAACTATAGGCACAGGAAAGGACTTTCTGAACAGGACCCCTATCATGTAAGCATTAAGCCCAGTAATTGCTAAATGGGACCTCGTGAAACAAAAAGCTTCTGTATTGCAAAGTACACATCGTTCAAGTGAATCGACAATATATAGACTGGGAAAGAAAAAAAAAACTTTAGTAGCTATACCTCTGACAGAGAGTTAGTATCTAGAATATACAAAGAACTAAAAAAAAAATCTAAACATCAGAACAAACAACCCAATTAAAACTTGGGGTAAAGAGATGAGCACAGAGTTCTCTAAAGATGAGATGCAAATGGATGAGAAATAATTTAAAAATGTTCAGCATCTTTAATCATCTGGGAAATGCAAATTACCACCACTCTGAGACTTCATCTTACCCCACTCAGAAAGGCTAAGATCCAAAAAACAAATAACAACAAATGCTGGAGATGATGTGGAGAAAGAATAACTCTTATCCACTGCTGGTGGGAATGAAAACTAGTGCAGCCACTATGAAAATCAATGTGAAGATTCTTCAAAAAGCTAGAAATTGATCCATCATCAGTTGTACCTCTCTCGGGTATATACCCCAAAGACCCTCTACCCTACTACAGAAATACCTGTTCATCCATGTTCATTGCTGCCCTTTTCATAACAGCCAGGAACCACCTGATGAATGAATAATAAAGTTGTGGTATATATACACAATGGAATATTATTCAGCTCTTAAAACTAAAATGATAATTTTAGGTAAATAGATAGAACTGGAAAAATCATCCTGAATGAGATGAATGAGATACCAGACCCAGAAAGACAGAGGCTGCATGACCCTTCTCATAGCTGGATGCTAGCTTTGAAATCTTAGATATGCATGATTCAATGTGAAAATTCAGAGAGGTTAAGAAACTAATGAAGGGCCTTAGATGTGTGGGGGAGGGAAGCTCCCTGGGAGGGAAGTAGAATGCAGTGATATAAAAGGGAAATGGGGGGATAATTGGGTAGGAAGGGTTAAATGGGGTGGGGAGTGGGAGGAGCAGGGCAGAGGAAGGGGTGTGGGGAGGGAGAACACTAAAGTCCTTTGGAAAAAGCCGCAAGAAAACCCATCATTGTAGAAGCTTCTATTATTATTATTAGTAGTAGTAGTATTAGTATCAGTAGTAGTAGTAGTAAACTTTTTTTCCATAAGTCATACATCATTTCTCAATTGAATCTAGAGTCACTTCCCTTTCCATGCCCCCAACCCGAGTCCCTGCACTCTGCCATACATGTCCTGCATCTTTTTCTGAGTCTTTCCAGAGTGTTTTTTTGTTGTTGTTGTCTTTTCAAGACAGGGTCTCCCTGTAGCCCCAACTGTCCTGGAACTTGCTCTGTAGACCAGGCTGGCCTTGAACTCACAAAGATCCGCCTGCCTCTGCCTCCCACGTGCTAGGATTAAAGGCTGGCCACCACGCCCGGCCTTTCCAGAGTTTTTTTTTTTTTTTTTCAGTTCTTTTTTTGTTCTCTCCAACTGTGATTGCTACAAAGTATATATACAAATAGATACATATAATACATAAATATACTAGATATAATATATATACCTACACATATCACTTGAATTGGACAACTTTTTTTTTCAAAAGACGTCATGTTTTCCTAAGGAAGTCACTCAAGGCTCCTCCTTGGCAATCCCACAACAAACCATCAATCCAGCCACTTTTGCTCCACATTGGGGTCTTTCCCTCCAGTTCACCCAAAAGCACGAGTACACTGTCTTGATCCCCCTGCATGGCCTCCATGATACAACAGCAGGTAATCCAACAATGGCAGTCTACAATCTGACAGGCTGACTCCCTTAGCTATTTCAGTCCACAAGCTGGGTATCTCTCAGTAGTCCCATCTGTCATCGAAGGTTTGGAGGATTCTTGAAGAGAAGAGGTCAGTCCATATTGGAAGGTTGAAAAGTTGTGTCTTACAGTAAGGACCTTTGTCATCTTTTAGCAAAAAAAATATAATCATTGGATTTGAAGCATACCAGCCAAACTATCTGTGTCTATAACAAGTAACCTACCTAATAATTAGTACTGTTTAAATACTATATAGTTGGCTTGTGCTTCTTGTAGGATTGTAAAAGTTATCCTGGACAAACTGTCACCCTTGAAAGGAAACAGCCAGAATTGACCAGAGTCCAAAACGACATCTCCAGAGAAGTAGACTGTTTTGCTTCTCATCCACCTGTGCCCCTTTTCTAAGGCTAGGGAACAATCTGCAGAAGAGGGGGTGGTGGTAGAATGTAGGGCTGCAATTGGGTAATGGTGAACTACAGCAATATAGACTGGACACTTATTTGATCAACATGATTGTACATACAAGCCTCTCCCCAGATGGATGGTGGGACCCTTGGGCTGTGTGGGTTTGGGCATAGCTGCTTGCAAATTGGTTTTACATGAAGGATGCATATAGTCATAACTTATTACTTATTGTTTTAAAAATGTAAATTAAAAAAGAAAAAAAGAATTAATTGAAAAAGAAAAGTTGTGTCTCATGTCTAGAGGAGTGCCAAAAGCGGTGGCAGCCACAGAGTAGATGCACTTGCCAGTAAGAATTGAAGACGGGATAGAATGTAAGGGCTGCAATTGGTGTGAATGGTGAAACTACAGCAATATAGTCTGGACACTTATTGATGAACTTGATTGAACATACAAGCCCCCCCCCCCTGGATGGTGGGGGACCCTTGGGCGTGTGGGGTTTGGGCACAGCTGCTTGCAAATTGGTTTTTACATGAAGGATGCTTGTACTCATAAATTATTACTTATTGTTAAAAAATGAAAAAAAAATAAAGAAGTAATAGAAAAAAAAGAATTGAAGACAGGCCAAACAACAGTGCTCTCTCTTTTGTCTTTTTGTCGTTTTACTAAGATCTCAAGTTTTATGTCTGCAGTACAATTTCTCTGGTCTTACTGATTATTTCTGGTTGTACTTTTCTTTTGGATGCTTAAGACCACAGTTAGGCCAGATTAACCAAGGTTTTTGTTTTCTCAGGGTCAGTTGAGGATCTGGTCCTCAGGGGTCTCTCAGGGTGTTTTTTGGGGGGGAGGAGCGGGGGAGCCCCTTACTCTTTTCAGCTTTTCATTTACCATTCCATCCACTTGAGGACAATTCAGGTCTTGCTAGACCAGGCTTCCTTTCTGAAGCATGAGCAGACTTTCCTCTTTATAGACTGGCACTGGCTGAAGTCCCATTAGTAGAATCTCCAGACCTCCCTGAACAGGAAGACTGGTGCCACATTTGCAGGACATTTCAAGAGATGCCCCCATGCATATCCCCTAAACTTGGTTGACCTCTGAGGCAAGGAAAAGTTATCCCTTAGTCCCTCAGCCAATTGGTATGGACATAAGTATGGTGTTAAACATCCAGAAAGGCTAAGTTGCACCAGCCTTTATGTTGCACCTACATTAAAAATTGTATCTCTGGAAACAAACTGCATGTTATTTCCATAGCATATTTCTTGATTCACATCTTTCTATCTTAATCCCATATTACTCTAAAAGATGCACACATACCCTCCATCATATACCAAAAACCCAAGGTCTGAAAATAAATGTTAGGTCAGTTCTAGAACCTGTTTAGGGATTCACAATGCAAGAGCACAGTTGTCTTTAGATCATGAGGAATATAACACTAACGTTGCTCAGTATGACTTACAACTATAAAAGGTTCTTAAAGTATATACAAATACATTATAAAAAGAGACTCAAAGGAGTTACCTTATGACAGGGGCAGTGCCTGTATTGGATACCGCAGGCTTGCAAAGGAAAAGCCCAATATCAGGGATGGACTCCCTCTATTGAAGCTGTTGACCAGAGGTCTCATAGACCCTCAAAAAATACTGGCCATTGCTCCCGCTCTTTGTTGGCCAAATGAACTTCATAGTTAATAACCTATTGCTGAAGACACACAGATGAACTATAGAAAAAAAACAAGGAAAAATCTAGCTGGTGCTTCATCTCAATGACTAGCTTTCATGGTGCTATTAAAGAAGAAAATCGCCGGGAGTGATGGTGCACACCTTTAATTCTAGCATTTGGGAGGCAGAGGCAAGTGGATCTTTGTGAGTTCAAGGCCAGCCTGGTCTACAGAGTGAGTTCCAAGACAGCTGGGGCTACAGGGAGACCCTGTCTCAAAAAGACCCCCCCCAAAAAAGGAGAAAATTACCCTTACCCAGTGGTGAATCCTGTAAGCTACAACAATGACTGGCTTGGCAAGACATGCCCATTGGTACAGTGATACAAATATTATACAGGTAACCAACTACTTTCTGAATGTATTTAAATTCTGTTTCAAAGGATGGAGTCCATATCTGATAGTGATACCATGTCTAGGAACCTGAGGCTAGAAAGCTCATGGGCCATAGGGGAGAGCCTAATATTATTATTCTGCTAAATAGATATAGTAGGGACCATAGAGATGGCTGTTCTTGCATAGGACCAATATTCAGCTCTCAGCATCCACATAGTAGCTAAAAACCATCCATAATTTCAGTTTCAGGAAATCTGACCCCTCTTCTGATCTCGACAGGCATTGCATGAAATGGGTTTACTTAAATACATGCATGAAATTCACTCATACACAGAAAATAAAAATAAAAAAATATTTTTAAAAAGATATATTAAACTAACTCCCAATGATTTATTGTTATACACATAGGTTTATGCTTCTCTCAACTCTCAACAGAGAAGCTTTCTTACCCAGCAGGTGGTGATTAGCACAGAAAATAACAACTGGCCAATATGCAGAGAGTAAGAGGGTGTAGACTGCTTATTCCTGAACAGGACACTTCTATCAAGCATCTGCCTCTCAGGGTTCAGGGATCACTGCAGAAGAGGAGGTAGAAAGATTGGTAGAGCCAGAGCAGGTGGATGAACACAGGGAAACAGAGTTTTCCAGACAGCTGGGCGGTTGCTCATATGAACTCACAACAATGGTGACAGCATGCACAAGTCCCACCTGGGAAAGCGGGTAAGAAACTCCAACCCTACCTGAAGAGCTATCCGCAAGTGATGGCTGCTGGGATGGGGGAGAGTAAGTCTTGTTGAGGGTGAGACTCTTGGTAGGTTGACTGGGCTCTCTGGAGGATGAACCCAAAGCAAAAGGCATTTGGGGACACAAAGTTGACTCTATAGGTGTGTGTGTGTGTGTGTGTGTGTGTGTGTGTGTGTGTGTGTGTTATAGTACATGAAATTGGGTGGAGGGTAGTAACAGTAGTGATGGGGATGCAGATAAGGGAGGGAATCTAACAGAAACATTGTGTGAAATTTTCAAAATACAAAGAGTAAAACATGTCAAGATGATAAATTTTACATTATTTCTAGTACAATATAAAGAGCAGAAGAAATGAGCTCTAAGACTGGTAGAATGTCACTAACTGCTGATACTGAGGGATAGTGCCACCGAAGATCATCACGCTGTCTTCTCTAGTGAAATTCATTTAGGACAAATTCAGGAAATACATTTAAGATTATATAGGTAAAATGTATTCTTGAGACTATGTATAACAACAGCTAAGAAAAGACCTCAGCTCTTTTTAACAAAATCCCCTTTAAGGAAGTTCTGTATTACTGACAAATCCAGAACTGGGAATGGACTAGCTTGGTCTGAATCACAGCTTGCCCAGGTGCCAATTCCTGAGCTGTAGTCAGAGGGGGAGCACGGTGACACCCCCACAGTCTGGCCCCCACTCACCAGGAACAGATTTAGCAGCAGTTATTGGCCCAGGTTTGTTTGTTAAAAGCTCTAAAGAAGGCTAACTGTTATTCTATGTTGTATTGTGTGTGGTGAGAATCAAACATTCTGATTAAGAACATATATTTCTGATCTCTTTCATTAAATTTCTATGCCACTTGGTATCTGATTAAACTCCTCTCCTTGCTTTTCTGGAATAAACAACTTCAGTGTTTATTAAGCTTTTCAAACACACCATCAATTCCCCAGCCAGAATACCTCGCTTCGTTACCATGGCTTTTGTCCCAATGCAGCTTCCCACAGATATCCGCCAAAACATTCTTGGATTCATTCGTAATCCATTTACTAACTTACATTTGAAGAATAATTGTTTGTGTAAAAAATTAGCTATATAATTATGCCTTGTTATGACTACCTAGACGAATTTGTAAATTATACTTATAATGGTAACCAAATGTGGAAACTAGAAAGAGTAATTTAGTTTTAAAATAAAAGATTTATTTAGGTGTGCATGTTGGTGCACACCTTTAATCTCAGTGCTTGGGAAGCAGAGGCAGGCAGAGCTCTGTGAGGTCAAGGCCAGCCTGGTCTACATATCAAGTTCCAGGCCAGTAGGGGCTACAGGGAGACCAGGTCTCAAAACAAAATCATTCATCATTTTTATTTGTATGAGCATTTGCCTATATGTATGTACATGTGCTACATGCTTGTGTTGTGCCTGTGGAGGCTGGAGGGAGGTGTCAGATCCTGTGGAACTGGAATTACGGACAGTTGTGAGCTGCCATTTAGGAACTGGGTATTCTCCAAGAGCAGCAAGTGCTCTTTTTTAATAAAATATTTTTATTAATGTTTTGTGTATTTCATACATCATTTCTCAGTCCAATTTAGACACATTCCCTTTTCCATGTCCCCCACCCCAGTTCATGCATTCTGCTATACATGTCTTGCATCTTTTTCTCAGTCTTTTTAAAGTTTTTCACTACAGAGGTTTATTATTTGGGTAGAAGTTAACTATTTCAGTCAGTTCTTTGACCCAGTCCATTTGTCATTGTTGTTCTCTCCCATTTGTATTGCTCCAAATAATCATATATATATATATATATATATATATATATTACATTTTTTTTATTTATTTTTGTATGTGTATCAATGTACTGTCTGCATGTAGGTTTGTACACCCATGTCGTGCAATGCCGCGGAGGTCAGAAGAAGGTGTTGGATTCCCCTGGAACTGGAGTTCTCCTGAAACTGGAGTTACAGATGGTTCTTAGCCACCATGTGGGTGCTGGGGATCAAACCCCGGTCCTCTGCAAGAGCAGTCAGTGCTCTTAACCGCTAGGCCATCTCTCCAGCCCCATATGTTACATTTATATCAAAATTATGACCTCTGAAAATAAACTGTATGTTAATTCCAAAATATGTCTAGGAGTTCACATTTTTCCCTTTAATTTTATATTACTTTAAAATATGAATACATACCCTCCACACATATGCCACAATTACAAAGTCTGAAAATAGGTGGTAAGTTAATTCTAGAGCCCGTTAAGGGATTCACATTATATCAGCACAGTTGCTTTCAGATAAAAAGAAATATAACATTAACATTGCTCAGTTTGCCTTTCCACTAGGCATTTGGTGCTAGCATCCACAGATGAAGGATGCCATTCATTGTCATTTGTTTTTCTGGGACTGCGTTACTTCACTTAGCTTAATGGCTTCTAGTACCATCCATTTACCTGCAAAATTCATGATGCCATCTTTTTTTACTGCTGCATAGAATTCCATTGTATAGATGTACCACATTTTCTTTATCCACTCCTTGGTTGAGGGACACTTGGGTTGCTTCCAGCTCTTTGCTATTGTGAAGAGAGCTGCAGTAAACATAGATGTGCATGCATCTCTGTGATGGGATGAGTCTTGTGGATATATACCCAGAAGTGGTATGACTGGGTCAGGTGGTAGGCTCAGTTTCAGTTTCTTAAGAGTTCCCCACACTGTTTTCCATAGGGGTTGCACTAGTTTACATTCCCACCAGCAGTGGATGAGTATTCCTCTTTCCTCACACCTCTCCAGCATTTGCTATCCTTTGTTTTCTGGATCATAGCTAGTCTTACCGGAGTAAGATGAAATCTTAAGGTGGTTTTAATTTGCATTTCCTTTATTATTAGCAATGTTGAACACTTTACCAAGGAGCCATATCTCTAGCTCCAGAACAGCTTAGCTTTTATGCAAGACTTCACTGGCTACATAGTACTAAATCCCAGAAGTATACTGAAGACACACATCTAGATATTTTATTTACCTGCCACCACCAAATGTCTATGATTTGGACAATCTAGGGCTGTGTTTGTTCAGCTGGTATGCCTGTGCTTTTCTGCACAGTGCAGAAAATTACCTATAGCTGGGCGAGGTGGCACATGCTTGTAATCCCAGCACTCGGGAGGCAGAGGCAGGCCTCCTGTGAGTTCAAGGCCAACCTGGTCTACATAGTGAGTTCCAGGACAGCAGGGGCTACAGGGAGACCCCGCTTCAAAAAAACAAAAAAAAAAAAAAAAAGAAAAAAAAAGAAAATGACCCTCTACAGCCATACTTTCAGTCTTTAATGCTTATTAAGCATTTACCAAACAAAAGCAAAAGAATAAACAGCCAGTAGCAGACAGAGTCATCCTCAAATTGGGCACTCACACATCCAGCAGAGATGGCTGGAGTAACCTGACTGAGGGAGCAAACAAAGGAGACAGCAAATTGGAGGGTTTCAGCATCTAGCAAACACGGCCAGGAGAAGCTGAGACAGTCATCCAGAGTTCTGGACTGAGCTTTCTCTCTGGGGATGAGTGTCCAGATTCTCTTTCCCACTGCAGACATCTTTATACTGGGGGATGAACAACAGTAACTTGTGTTGGAAATGGTTTATTTGGCTGTCCTCCAGGACACAATGTTGCTGACACCCTCGGCTGCTTGCTCTATTTCCCTCTCCCTGATACAAAGCCCAGGAACCAACTGACCCAGGATAGGGGGTTTTGGAGGACACTTTGAGACAAACATGCTTGAGTCTGAAAAGGGTGAGGGCAGTGTACCCTGCTTTTTAGCAACTTAAAAAGTACACAATTTACCAATATAAGGCTCATTGCAATAGTTTACACATAGTAGGCAGATAGAATGTAGATGCTGGTATGATTAAAGAGGCCAGACTTAGGGGATGCTCATGAGGGAACATTGGTGGATAAGTTCCTAGGGACAGTAACGGCACACACTGCTACAGGGTCTCCCAGTCTGTGTAAAGAGGGTTACCTCTGGCATGGGAGAATCTGACTGAGCTGCTACATAACCAGGTTGTCTTTGTTCCAAGGGCTAGGATCATTCAGAGCGAATGGCATTTCCAAGCGCTATGGTCTTCAGTGTCTAACCAGCTGACCTACCTTTCTTGACACTGGTTCATAAATTTCCAAAATTGGGACACAGGGCAAACTACAAATCGTACCCCCTGAAATAATAATGAAAACAAAGAATATGCCATTTCAGGTGGCATTCTGTTATCCGGGCTAGGCTTTGATCTCTGTAACATCTTGGGGCAGGCTGCAAGCATATTGAGAAATCAAATTACCCAATGTGCTTTTCTTTCTTTTTTTTCAGCTTCAACCATTTGTTAGCAAATGCTATAAAAATCTGCGTTGTCCCTCATGATCTTCATCAGAAATTGCAGTAGCCTTTGATCTTTTCTGTGTGTGACATTTGTGCATGGTGTCCCCATTTAATTGTCTGACCTGCAGTTGCTGTTTTAGTCTCAAAGTTAACAGTAGTTTCTCTCTAAAGAAAAAAAAAAAAACAAGCTATTATCTTCCAGCCAATCCTCTAGCTAAAATATGTGATTGTGCCCCCTACACACCTAGTGAATCAAGTCACCATGTCAACTTCAGTTGACTTTTGCATGTGTATTTATGAAATTATAGATAGATTAGATAGATGATAGCTAGATAGCTAGATAGCTAAATAGCTAGATAGCTAGATAGCTAGATAGATAGATAGATAGGTAGATAGCTAGATAGCTAGATAGATAGCTAGATAGATAGCTAGATAGCTAGATAGATAGCTAGATAGATAGATAGATAGATAGATAGATAGATAGATAGATAGATAGATCTCTGCCTGGTGGAGAGGCGTTATTTAATGTCTTTGTTTTCCAGAGTCTCCCTGGAAGACATCCAAAGCATGACGTCAGCTATCCAGAATCTTTTCTCCAGGTTAACCTGACTTCCTCAGTTTACATCCAAGCACCTCTTTGACCAATGAATAGAAGTGAAAAACCAAACAATCACTCATTTCCTCTCCCTCCTTTCTTGTGACATACTGTGTGATGTTGAAAATCTTCCCGGATTTTCCTCCCAGAGCCCAGCTCCATGCACGAAAAGGCTCTCGGCACTGCTTCCCACATGGTAGATGCTTAGTCACATCCTCAGTGAGGAATTTCAAACTATCAGGATCCGTGAAAACCATTTGTGTGGGTGATGCCTTAGAAGTGTGTTCTTTCTGAGCACACTCAAGCAAATTAAAAAAAAAAGTGTGTTCTTTGTATTGTCTCCATGGGAAACCTAAGCTGATGAATCTCATGAATTTAGGCCAACGAAGATGACAAAGGCCACTGCGTCAGCAACGTGACTGTCTTTCTTTTCCCTGGTCCTGTGCAGGCACCTCGGGCTTGGTGCTCATGGTTCTGTTTAAAATTTACTGTCATGGCTAATGAGGGTGTGCTGATGGGCAGCAGTGCCTGCCCAGAGGGAGGCCAGAAGATGCGCTCAGGCCTCACTTAGAGCTAGACACTTGAGAACACACTTGAGACTGAACAAAACACTTCAGATGTGGCTGCACACAGACCTGGGCTCTCCAAGCCTCGGGGACCAGGCTGCACAGGAGTTCTGCATTGCTTTCCTGCAGCCAGGGCACATGTGAAGAGGTCTGGGGACCCTGAGGCAGGAGGACCAGTCCTCAAGTGAGGGAGGGTCTGAAAACAGGAGCATGCACCCCCAGGATGGCTTTAATGGACAGCACTCTGTAGGTGGGTGGGTGGGGGTCTTAAAAAGTGGGGCACAAAAGGTGTGTGCTGATTTCCGCAGACACTTCCACTGTGACATGCATCACAACAAGAAGTAAATAAGTGTCAGCAAATACTTGTTATGTCTCTTTTTCCTAATGGACTTCTCACTTCTTGCCAACGGGTATGTGACTGTCTTGTTAACCACGGACTCCCTGGGGCCTCTCCAGAGTCTGAAACATGCCAGCGTTCTGTGTATGTTGAATGAATGAATAGGATGGCATTTTATGGGGTAAACTAGGAAAGAAGCTTGGGGGTGACAGTGAAGGGAAGGAAAAGGTCCCTCCTGGAGAAGGGAGGTATGATCCCGAGGAGATGCAAAGCTTCACTAGGGAAATGAGTCTCTCAGAAGTGGGCAGCTCAGCTAGGGAAAGAGAAAGTGTCTGCTTGGTCCAGGTTCAGACAGGCAGCCAAGTAAGGGCTGTACAAAGAGGACCCTGCTATACTGGCCGGCAGCAGGCAGGCTTGGAGGAGGTGCTGGGTAGGGCTGGCCACCTCTGAATCATCATGTGAAGACATAAAGGAAAGGGAAGGAATAAAGAAGGAGAGATGAAGAAAGAGGAGGCGAGGAGGAAAAACGAGGAGGAGGAGGAGGAGGAGGAGGAGGAGGAGGAGGAGGAGGGTAGAAGAAGGAAAAGGAAAAGAGGAAGGAGAGAGATAGGAGAAAGGTGGGAGTGAGGAAAGAAGGGAAGAAGGGAGGATGGATAGAGGAAAGCCAAGCAGGCAGACAGGGAGGAAAAAAGGAAGGAAGGAAGGAAGGAAGGAAGGAAGGAAGGAAGGAAGGAAGGAAAGAAGGAAAGAAGGAAAGGAGGGATGGAGGAAAGAAGAAAGTGAGAGGAGAGAGAGAAAAAGAGAAGGAGAGAGAGAAAGAGGAAGGAAGGAAGGAAGGAAGGAAAGAGAGGAAAATAGAAGAAAAAGAAGATTTTTTTTCTTTCATCAGTAGAAAAAAGCCCTAAGGCCAGGGGACATGATTATTTTATAAATCATCACTAACAGTAAGAGGCAGCACACAGCCAAGGAGAAGAGGCTTATCCCCAATCTAGCCCGGATGGAGCCTTCCATAAAGAGAGACAGTGAGTGACAGGGAAAAGATGGGCCAGGAGAGATGTGTAAATAGTACCTCTGGCTTGTTTGTAACGTTCATTTAAGGTAAGGATGACTGACACATGGATGGCTTGGATGCAGGGAGCCTTCTGATCTTTAACTTGCAGGTCACATGGAGAAAACTTTGAGAAAATGCTCCGACATGGAGATGTCAAGTTGAGTGACAGCCCTGTGCGAGGTGCCTCGCACTGGCTGCTTCCTTCACATGCATGGCTTCACAGAAATGATGACTGCCATTTGAACAGAGCGACATCCTTCCCGCCCGGGGTCAGGAAACTGACAGGGCCCACCCATTAATAGAAATAACTGTCATTTAAAATAAAATGCTTGGTGGAAAACTTCAGACATCTATTAGATAACACGGGGTCTGTGATGGGGGACCCATGAATCACTGTGTAAGACACTGGTGTCCAGATATGGCACAGTTGAGTGGGAGACATTTACACCCCGAGCGGGGTCCTTGGCTTCCTCCTGTGGAACGTGATGGCTCCTCTCTCAATTTACAGCCCACCTCCAAGCTAATTAGGAGCATTTCCTGCGGGACAAATGTGGTAGGGATTTGAGACACAGATAGGAGGATGACATAGTTTCTGATTTGATGGCCTCTTAGTGCAAAAAAAATAGTCTTTGGGTGGTGAGTGTTCCCCAGAGATGCTTCTTTCCTAAAAAAAAGAACAAAACCGGTAGCAGCCACTCCTGATGATGCCCAGGACCTCCACTGAGTGTCTGAGGTATCTTAACTATTTGAACAAAGAAAATAGTACCTTAATACACACAGCTACTCAGAAGTTTAGCAGAGCATTTAGGGCGTTTTCCTTGAAAGCTGAACTTCTTTTTTGGGGGGGCGGTTCTTTTTGAGACAGGGTTTCCCTGTAGCCCCAGCTGGCCTGGAACTCAGAGATCCACTTGCCTCTGACTCCCAAGTGCTGAGATTACAGGAGTGCGCCACCATGCCCGACACTGAGCTTTATTTCTTAAGGAGAAGGCCTCAAGCCATACACAGATGAGGGTTCTCAATGACATGTTTATAGAAAATGGCCCTTGATAGTCTGTTCTTGGGGGCATGGCATCTATGCCTTGTGCAATTCAGGTGGTATAAATAACAAGCAATGGATCCTCCTTTTCACAGTCTCATCTGAGATGCTGTTCAGAGTGGTGATAAACTGAGTTTGATGCTGTATGCTTATAATTCCAGCACTTGGGAGGTAGAGGCAGGAGGATCAAAAACTCAAGGTCATCCTCTGTAAGTGAGTTCAAGGCCAGTCTATATGAAACCCAGTCTTTAAAAAAATATCAGTGATAAGCTGTGGATATGGCTCAATTGGTAAAGTGCTTGCATGAGGACCAGAGTTCAATTCCCCAGAATCCATATATAAAAAGCAGAGCAGTGCTGTAATCCCAGTGCTACAGAAGAATCCCCAAGGCTTATTGGCCAGCCAGTTATCCAGTCAGTAAGCTCTAAGTTTATCAAGAGACCCTGTCTCAAAGAACAGGGCGGAGAGTGATTGAGGAAGGTGCCTGATGTTGACCTCTGGCCTCTGCAACCTGGGAGTGCGACCTGCTTCAGAGAGTGATGGCTGATGTACAAGTGGTTAAACAACTCTCCCAAGAGCCAGCATTTGGTGAGAAGTGGAGTCTTCACACTCCACTTACACAATAGCCATGAAAGGTAGGTTTTATAACTAACACTTGCTGGTGAGAAAACAGTTGCTCAAGGGTTTATAGCTGAGAGGAAGTGTAAGAAGAATTGACCCTGGTGTGTTCCATGCCTCAAAGAGCTTTCAAAAATTAGGTCCCTACTGTCAGGCAGATTTCTTCAAACACCTCTCTGCTCTGCAGGTCACGTTGTTCTGGCTTAACTGCTTCTTTTTCTCTTTTCTTTCTTTTTTTTTTTTTTTGGTCTTTTTGAGACAAGGTCTCCCTGTAGCCCCAGCTGTCCTAGAACTCACTATGTAGAACAGGCTGGCCTTGAACTCACAGAGATCTACCTGCCTCTGCCTCCTGAGTGCTGGGATTAAAAGTGTGCTCCACCACACCCAACTTTAACTGCTTATTTCTTAGAAAGGTCTCTGAGGACTGAAGTCAAGGTGTCTGCTGGGGTTGTATTCACAGGCCCCAAGGAAGAATCTGCTTCCAAGCTCATGCAGATCATTGGCACATCTTAGTCCCTTGGAGTTGTAAGACTGGGGACCACATACCCATGCTAATTGCTGGGTGAAGGTTGTTCTCAGTCATTCCAGAATCTTCTCCCGACCTTGCATGTAGCTCTTCCCTCTCCAAATCAACAAAAGGGCATTGAATCCTTTTTGTGCCTCAGACCTCTTTCCATTTCTATCACCAGCTGGAGGAAAAGGCTGTTGCCCTTATCTAGATGACATCCTATCTTAAGGACAACTGATTAGTGACCATAATAACAGCTGAAGTTCCCTGTGCCACATCGAGGTGGCTGGAAGGATGTGTCATACACAGAGTTCTTTTGACCACAGAGCACATAGGCTAGGTATCGATGGCCCTCAGTGCTCACCAATGTGTCCTTGATTCACAGAAGCCCACTCCATCTTCCGCTAGGAGCTTGGCGGTTGATGCTACCTCTGCTGAGGGCTTCCTATAGCTCCTGAGCACTAAAAGGTGGCTGGATGGAAAGACCCTGGTTTTGGAGTTTGGAGATCTGGATCCTTATTCTGCTACTCACTCAGTTGGAGACCTTGGAAGTTCTCTTTCTCTCTGGGGCATCCCTGTACTCTGTATGAAGGACAGCTTACAGTCCCAACATGAGTACCAGTCAGGTCTGTTGAAGCATGTAGGCATCGCCTCAGGAACTGTGGGTACCAGGCAAGGAGTGAGGCATGGCTTTGTTCTCAGCATCTCCTAGTCTCCACAGTGCATTATCCCTGTAGCAATAAACAGACCCAAGTTCTCTGGCAGGCACCTTCCCTTGAATAGCAGCTCTGGAGTTCAAGGCCACACTGGGGTCAGGACTGCCTCACTCCAGTGCCTGAACTGCTGGATCTCTCCCCATACTCTAAATGTAGAGGCATCATTCACCTTAATCCCACAGAGACCAGCCTATGACAGCACCCACAGAGCAGGAGGCAGCATCAGGGGCACTGTTTAAATTACTTTTTGAAGTCCCCATGTAGAGTCTATGAGCCACACTTCACAGGGGTCCTGTGTCCACTTCTGACGCTTCTCAGGTGTCTGCTGGGGGCTACTAGGGCCAGCTAGACAGTTCCGTGTCTGAGGGGACAACTTTTACCATAGTCCTCTAATCTGAATTGATTCTGCTCATAGGAGGTAGAACAACCACTCCAACCAGCACTGTAGCACACGATGAGTGCTTTGGTCCTAAGAAGGGGATCTGGGGGGTGGTGTGTGGGATGGCTCAGTGGGTACAAGTACCTGCTGCCAAGTCTGACAACCTGAGTTTGATCCCTGGGACTCACACGGTGTAAGGGGAGAACTGACTCCCACAAATAGTCTTCTGACCACACACACACTGTGACACACATGTGTGAGAGGATATGCACGTACACACACACACACACACACACACACACACACACACACCACAATAAATAAATACTTTAAAAACATATAACTTTGAAGAAATTTCAAAAGGAGATCTGGGCAGAATGGCCTGTCTATGCTACACACAAGGTCCCTGAAAGGCTGAGAGACAACAAAGTGGGAGAAATCCACCCAGGAAAGTTCCCTGGAGGATGGCATGAATGGCCTTGGGGGTGGGCAGAACATGGAGGAGAGACCCTCTTAATAAACCGTGGGGGCCCGAGACCTGTGCCCTCTGGCTCTGTGTAGCTCACTGTGCGTGTGGTTGAGTGTCCAATGTCCTTCCGGGTCTGGGAAGCAAAAGGCTTGGCTGGGCTCTGTAAGTGTAGGGATGCCTGCAGCTCTAACAGGGCTTGAACTCACAGTCTTCTGTGGTCTTCTGTCTGTCAGGAAATGCACAGGGAAATAAAAATAATGGGGAAGTTAATTAATGTAGCCTGCAGACTTCTTTAACCTCCTCCACTTTACTGTGTCAATAATAACTGGAGAGCAGACTTCCCTGGGATATTCCAAAGCGTGACTAATTGCAATAACAATGAATACATTCCCCGTTCCGTTCTCCTCCCTCTCTGATTTGGAAAAAAAATTTTTTTGCCCCTTTCCAGAGCTCGACGCCAGATGGGGGACTTGGTTCTACCACATCGGCATCACAAAAGCTCTCTTACAGAAACCTGGGCACCCAGGGGCTCCTGAGTGCTTATTTGGAAGCCAAGCCCGGCAACACCCAGCAAGCTGTCGCAGAGCTGTGCCAGGACAGGGATCTTCTGCTGGCGGCTTCAGTGTTCAGAAATGTTTGCAGAGAATCGCTCGGGAATCACACGTGCTGATTCTTTTGTTGAAAGTCAGTTTTGCTTCTAAGACATTCCCATCGTTTCCCCAAAGGTTAGGTAAATACGTTTGTTTGTTAATTTCTACCTAGATGCTGAAACAGGAGGCTCCTGGGACCAGAAGGCCGAGAGGGTCTGATGAGGACCAGGCTGTTTCCAAGGCCGTGTGAGACGTAAATCTGTGCGTCTGGAACACATTAGGGGCATGTATGGCTGTGCTTACCACAGGCCTGTCAGCTCCAAAGACCACAGAGGGTCTGCCGGGCATTGATCCTATGCCTTAGGCAAGGTGCTTGTGGCAGATTACAAAAATGGCCATAATTTATCTGACCTTCCCTCCGACAGCTCCCTCCCTCACTGACTCTGTGCTGACCCAGAGGTCTTGCTTTGAGGACTAGGACTTTAGCAAACAAGGCAGCCAGGATTTGAAAAGTGCTCATATATCACATTGCAGCTGCCTGGCTGCCCTGCAAGCAGGCCACCCACATGTAGAGTGACCTAGGCCAGTCTGCTAGGAGATGAGAGATATGGCTGATGGTCAATCAACTACCAAACAAGTACATGGGATGGATACATAAGCCTTCAGCCAACCTGCCTAGTGACCCAGAACAGTGTGCTAGCCAACGTGGGTGGAACATTGTCCACCTGAGACCAGTTCACATTGTCTACCTGTAGCACTGGCAGCTCAGGAGAGAGGGTGGTATAAGGACACTGAATTGGTGAGTGATTAAAGCTAAGTGACTCAGTACCCTCAGTGACTCAGTACTTACCCTCACTAACTGTACTCACCCTGTTTGATTGGGCCATGCTTTTTCTGTAAAAAGTATCAACTAAGGTGTTGTGGGTGACTGAACTGTTGCTCTTCTGGGGTACCATTCTTGGCCTTGGACTCTGGGCGAGGCAGTGCGACTTGCTCTGGCAAGTGATGTGGGGGCATTTGCAAAAGTGGCTGGTTTTGAGATGAGGCCTTGGACAGCTCTGGAGAACGCCTGCTGTCATCATCAGAAGCACTTCCCCTCGGTGGCCATGGTTCATAGGGGCAGGATGAGGACGTTTGCCAACCCCCCACCCCCATGCAGTCTAGCTCTCACATATTGGTGAGAACACGCCATTGTTGTTTGGAGGCACCTGGTTTAGGGATAGTTTTGTTACTACGCATCACTACAGCAGTGCCTGACTGATACAGATCCCTGTTCCCAGTTCTGGATGACTCCCATGGGTGTTTAGGCCCTGGGGAAGAAGCATAGACAGGGCCATGTCCCGATGTGTTACCTGTAGAGAGCTCTCTGCCTTGGCAATGCTGTTGGGAGTGCCAGAAGACAGAAGGACACTCTTTTTTACTTTTTATTTTACAACTATAGACAATTAGCGCATGCCAGGCACTGTGTACCAATCTTCTCCACCTGTCACAACACAGAAACAAGGTGAGATGTGAGCCCAGGGCAATGGAGCCAGAGTCGAGATGCAAGACCCAATCCCTGTTGGTTTCTCTATCTCACTGATCCACTCTGTCACACGAAAACAGCTTGGTTTCAGCTCTTCAAACCGGGCATTCCACATGGGTGCTTTGATGAGGAGCAGAGGAGTTGGGGGGGGCGGGCTGGGGGCAGTGCAGCATCTCCTCACAAGCCCTAGTTCTGCATTCATGACAGAGTTCCACACATGACTTCTTTCTCCTCTGAGAAAACATAGAGTAGCTATGTAGAACCCTTAGTCCTGTGCACATGTAGAATTTTCAGAGTTGGCTGCCACCTTAGAAAGAGCCAGCCCTGGGCTGGAGAGATAGCCTAGCAGTTAAGAGCACCGACTGCTCTTGCAGAGGACCCGGGTTGGATCCCCAGCACCCACATGGCGGCCGAGAACCGTCTGAAACTCCAATTCCAGGAGAACTCCAGTTTCAGGGGAATCCGACACCCTCTTCTGACCTCCGTGGCATTGCACGACACGGGTGCACAAACCTGCATGCAGACAGTACATTCATACACATACAGAAATAAAAAAATTAAAAAAAAAAAAGAAAGAGCCAGCCCTGTGGGCAGAGATACTTCCAGGCACAGCTAAGGGCTCTGGGAGTTTACTTCAGCCAAAGGAAGCATGGGAATCCTGCTGGTCTGCTCACTGCTCACATGGACGAGATAGTGGACAGCCGACCCTGTGGCTAGGAAGCCGACCCTGTGCCTAGGAAGCTCCATAACTTACGGATGATGGGGGGCTAGGAGGACGGCTGCAGCTGGCTCTGTTCCATCTCCTCTTGTTCTAGAACTTGACAAAAATAATAGCAATTAACTTTTAAAGGACTTCAGCACTTCTATGGGCTCTGTCAATCAAAGAAGATGATCACAGAAGAGAAACGGAGCCCAGGAGTGAATATGTTAGTGACATGTTTAAAAGACACAGGCTTGTCAAAGTAGCCACTCCAGTCTAGGGATCCTAATTCTGGGTCTTGGGTTCTATGGCTGGTGGAATGTGTGTGATGTGTCCCCTGAAGGCTTCTGGGTTAAAGGCTTGGCTGCCAGGGTGTGAGGCTCCAAGGAAGTGGTTAGATCCTGAGGGCTCTGATCTAACCAGCCAGTAGGGTTGTAATGAAGCTGTATGGTAAGGTGGAGGTATGAATTAGCAGGGGCCTTTGAAGTGTGTATCTTGTCCCAGCTTCCTCTTTCCTCCCTCGACACCTCTCTCTCCGTACCCAATCCCTTTCCCCTTCCTCTCCTCTCTACCTCCCTTCCCCACAACACTTTCCCTTTTCTTTCCTTCTTGGCTATAAGGTGAGCAGATTTCCTCTATTGTACTCTTGACCACAGACTGAAACTCTGAGCCAATTTTTTTACCTCCTTTTTGTGTAACCTCAGGTATTTTGCGACAGCAATGAAAAGCAAACATAGACTCTTCCACAGCATCCATAAGACCATTTCCCTTGGCCTGAACTGTGAAGTCACTTGATAAACATGTCATGACAGAACCAGGGGCTGTAACAGTGAGCTAGGAGAAGCACATCTGTCAGTGCTCCATCCTTCCATTCCACGAAGGGCTCGGGGGCAACCTGAGAGAAAGGCTCTGTACATCGGAAACTTCTCCGAAATCTCCTAATAACTTAATTGCTCCTTAATATGAAGAAGTTCCGCCAACATGCCCTTCGCGTGTGCTTCAGTTGCTAAAAAAAATGAGAGCTTTGTTCTTTCATGCGTGGGAGGACTGGCTTGAGTTCTCCAACCAGCAGTGTCGGGAATAATATCTTCTTATGTGTTGTTCCCTGCCTCCCTTCCCTCCCTGGCTATCCATTCTTCCTTTTGAATTTTAAGGTGTCTTTTATGTGCCCCCCACCTATGTTCCGTGTCAGAGGGGAGCTGCTATCTTTCATAATCTCTTTAAAAAGCTCCCCCTGTCCCCTTAAAGCTTCCGCCAAGGCTGTGTTTGCTGTAAACATGAAATTAGTTTGTGTATAATTCCTCAAGTGCTTCCTGTTTAAACATCAGACTTTTTCTCTGGAGAAAAAGGTTTTCTTTTCATTTGAGACAGTAGCAAGTGAGGCGGGGACAATATGCCCTATTAACATATTTTGACCACAATGCTCATGAGCCTAGCTCTTAAGGCTTTTCTAAAATGTAATCTTTTGCTAGATAAACAGGGCTTGATTCTCAGAAAGTGTCCATCCTGATAAGGCAGGAAGCCGAGGAATACCCAGCTCTGTGTAGCCGGGCTTGGTGGCGCATGCCTTTAATCCTAGCACTTGGGAGGCAGAGGCAGGCGGATCTTTGTGAGTTCAAGGCCACCCTGGTCTACAGAGTGAGTTCCAGGACAGCTGGGGCTACAGGGAGACCCTGTCTCAAAAAGACCAAAAAAAAAAAAAAAGTATTAGCACAGGCTGGCTTAGCATCAGCAGTGGAGTCCTGAGCTTCAGTGTGGTCAACCCCATTGACTTATACTCACTAAACTGTAGGTCGAAGGAGGGACCAGGCTATGCTAAACACGGCAGCCAGCATTTGATAAGGCTATTCATCTGCTAATCCCAGGACTCAGGAAGCTGAGGCAGGAGGATTGAGAGTTCTGGGCTAGCCTGGGATACATAGTGAGAACACTTCATAAGAAATGGGGGGAGGGGAGAGGGAAAGAAAAGGAAAGGAAGGGAATGGAGAGCCTGAAGTATGTAAAGTAACCACGAGGCCAGGTCTCCCTGCCTCAGTACAGCAGGTCCTCTTGACCCCCAGCTTCCTGGTCCTGCGTTTCCTGCTCACTCCTGCCCTTGTGGTCCTACAGAGGCTACTCAGACCCTGGATCCTGGGGGCCAAAAGAGCTGAGGGATTGTGTTTCCCAGGACTCAGAGCTGTGAGGGGGCTGAGGAGAAAGAACACCTCTGCTAGCCTCATACTAAGCGATATTCATGCTTTCAACCCTTCCCACCCAGCCACCCACCCCCCCACTGCAGACCAGGCTGAAGCTGTGACTTCCCTCGGTTTCCTCCCTTTCCCTCCCTGCCCCTATTCCCACCCAGAATACGAGGAGCACATCCCTCATAAGCCACCTGCACCACAGTGGCGGGACTTGGAAGGACCTGACTCAGGTCGAGAGACCACACTGTGTGATGGGAAGGAGGTTTCAGAAAGGAAGGGCTAGCAAGTGACTGTTCAGGGACATAGGACCTGACAGACTCCCAGAGGAGCTAAGTCAGTGAATCACCCAGGCTTGGTGCAATCACTAAGAACCTGGGATCGTGCAAACTAGAAGCCAAGCTGGGTGAAGGTTAAGACCCTCACCCCAGACTCCAGGGTGCAATGGCTGGGTAAAGAAGGGTATGGGAATAGTGTTCTACTCAGAGGGAAGAGCACATCCCAGGAGTGTGACAAGAGAGTCCAGTCTGTCTTGAGGCATGCAAGTGGTGTGATGTTTTAGGGTTACAGCCAGTGAAGCCTGCTGCCTTTCAGAAAGAACTCCTCATACCAGGCTCACTGACCCTTGAATGTCAGGGTGGGACCTTTATAAGTCCTTGCTCCTGCAGCTAAGCCCAGCGACTCTGAGCATGGCAATGGAGGTGGCATAACTCAGCCAAAGGCGACAGCGTCGCCCAGCACCAAGCACTGAATCAGTTGCTCCTGCAAACCACCAGGAAAATGAAAGGCTTTGTAACAGCCCAGAGTATGAAAAGCCTTCATTCACATTCATTCTGTGCAGGGAGAGATTCAAATGGCTTTGGTTGGGACACAAAACCAATATCGAAGTCTTAGAGAAATCGGCAGAATTGAATCCTAGGTGCTAGGGTATGTTTTACAATTTGCTAGTGCTTCAGTGTAAATGGAAGGGATGATAATGATTCTGAGGCTGAGGAGATGGTTCAGTGGGTAAAAATGTTTCTTATGCAGCATGAAGACCTGCGTTTGGATTCCCAGGATCCATGTAAAAAAGCCAGACATGGCTGCACGCATCTTTAACCACAGGACTAGGGTAGGACATGGGAGCCTGGGGGGGGGGTGGATGATAGGGAGCAGTGGAGACGAGAAGATTGCTGCCAAGCTAACCACAAAACAGCAAGCTCTGGGTTCAATGAGAGACGGTTTCAAGAGAAGAAAGCAGAGAGGGATAGAGAAAGACAGCCAGGGACCTCCTCTGGCCTTCCTATGTGCCGCTTTGTGTGTGTGTGTGTGTGTGTGTGTGTGTGTGTGTGTGTGTGTGTGTGTGCAATGCATCACACACACACACACACACACACACACACACAATTTGAGTCCTAGCTGAGGACCTCTCTGCCCTGACCTCCGGCACATGCAAGATCCTCCCTTGCATGCCATTTCAGATGAGCTGCATTAGAGAGCTACCACACCCTGCCTCTGCACCAAGAAGACTATTCTGGTGTGGTCTCACATTCTCGTGAGGTGAGCAGGGTGCACACACTGCATGCACAGTGGCAGATGTAAAAATGCAGGCTCACAAAACCTACATTACATAATTTGGGGCATAGAGGGGCCCTAGGCTTCTGACGTCAGGTGGTCTGCTCTCTGTGTCCCTGTTACATTTGATGTGTACCTGTCATCAATTCCCACCCATCACCTACCTGGGGTGTGTCGATAAGGTCGTGGCTTCATCCTGTAGCCCCAGGTGTCACTCAAAGGAGCCACCAGATTAGGAAAATCCCCAGGCTTTTTAGGGCTTGAATCAGGAGGGGAACGTGTGGCTAGATGGACACGGTACCTTTTCACTCATGAGAGGAAGAGCCATTCGTGCTGAAGGGCTCACAGTGTGACCTTCAAACAAGGAGAGGTATCCAGCACTAGGCTCAGGAGCTTACTCCTTCAAGTCTCTAAGCACAGCTCCCATTTCCATGGAATAACATTTATTTCCGTGTGGAGGATGAGCCATAAATCAGTGTCAACACTTCCCCTTTCTCCGTTCAGGGGTGAGGGTACTGGACTATGCCTTTAAAAAAATGGAGGTCTTGCCGGGCATGGTGGCGCACGCCTTTAATCCTAGCACTTGGGAGGCAGAGGCTGGTGGATCTTTGTGAGTTCAAGGCCAGCCTGGTCTACAGAGCGAGTTCTAGGCCAGCTGGGGCTACAGGGAGACCCTGTCTCGAAAAAAAAAAAAAAAAAAAAAAAAATGGAGGTCTGAAAGGTAGTGCTTCCCAGAGATGGATGATTCCAGGTCTCCTGTTCCCACAGGCTTGTAAGTGCAGGATTGACAGCTGTTTCTGTACTCCCCAGCTGGGAACATTTTGTTTAACAAACACGCCAGGACACACAGGGGCCCCTGGCTGCCATTACTCCCACCATTCGTGGCACGATGCCCACTCATAAGATGAAGCTCCCTATTTTTGGGCTCAGGTGCCAGGGACCCATCAAATAGAGTACTGGTGTCAAAACGCCTGGCTTTTTGTTTGGTTGAAGTTGCCTGGTGCTCCCAGTAACCTGGGGCCTGCCTCTCCTTCATATGTGCTTCCTAGACTTACAGTAAGGCTTTGGATAACATGACTAGGAAAAGTGCATGCCGAATGCTGATCAGGCCAAGTGCTAAATAATCACTTTAGACTTTGCCTTCCATTGGAACATCCCAGCAGCACCCACAGGCTTGCAGGTGGATCATACCACCTGACTCCCTAGAGGAAGAGAGAGCTTCAAGCTTAAATGGCTTATCCACCATCTCTCAGTGGAAAGTGGCAGAGCTGGGAAAGATCCAAAGGTTAGGACTTGGGGGGATGGGGAGGGATGTTAAAATGATTAGGAGCACATGGGAAAGTTGGGGGCCAGAAAGGATATGTTGGTTTAACATCTCAACTTCCCAACTAGCAAGGATCATTCCAATACTTCTTACAATGATATTCAGTAATGACATGCTGAGAGTGGCCACAAGCTTGGCACCCCTCCCATCAAGAAGTCATCTTGGGGCTGGAGAGATGGCTCGTGGTTCAGAGCACCAACTGCTCTTGCAGAGGACCTGGGTTCAATTCCCAGCACCCACATGTTGGCTAAGAACTGTCCTTAACTCCAGTTCCAGGGGAATCCAACACCCTCTTCTGACTTCCACAGCATTGCACAACATGGGTGCACCAACCTTCATGCAAACAGTACACTCGTGCTTATGAAATAATAAATAAAATATATATTAAAAAAAGAAGTCATCTCAGTCTCCCCTTGAACTTGGGTGGTCTCTGTGTCTCCCATAGAATGTGGTGGAAGTTTCATTTTTTCCCTTAAGAGATTGGCATTTTCCACTTCTTGCCTCTGGGACCTTTGACTCTCTTGTGGGATCATGAGCAACTCTGTGAAAACTCTGCCCATCCTGTGACCTGGTAAGGAATCCCTATGACCTCATGGGAAAGGCGGGAGACATCACTGGCCCAGGCTTCCAGGTGACCACACCAGAAGGCTGAGCAGAGGGGACGCCAGTGTGGCCTCTGTCACCAGTTACCAGCTTGACACTACCAAGAAACCTTAAGTCACACCTTCTTGGGGCAGAAGAATGGACCAGCTTAACCCTACCCAAATTCCTGAACAACAAAATTGTAAGCTACAAGACAACTGTTACTTCCAGTCCCATAGTTTGGAGATACTGTATCCTACTGTGGTGTAACTGGAAGACCTGTGCTGGAGTGTCTCTAACCTGGAGGTAACAAGCCTTCGAGAAAGCAATTTATTCATTCCAATCTAAGACATTTGAAGCCATTTCCACTTCTTGTAGGATTCCTCTCTGAGGAATCTGTTCTAACACAACCCAGCATGTGGTCAACACTCTCCAGACCTCATTTTAGCTTTAATTGCGTTAGCTTAAAATTAGAATAATCCAAATGTCAAACATGATGGAAATTTAAGTTGTACCACAATCAAACATGTCACTCTTAAACTTCTATAAGTTTTGTTTTATTTTAGTTGTTTTTTCTTTCAGGATTGGGGTAAAAAAAAAAAAACAGAGCCTCTTCCTGGCTGAGTCAAACCCCAGCCTCCTACCTATCCACTTTTTAGTGTTTTGAATGACAATGGAAAAGGACTCTGAACTACTTAACTTAATAAATCCTTGTTCAAAATATGAAGATACAGCAGCTGGAGAGACAGCCTAGGGGTTAAGAGTGCTGACCGCTCTTGTAGAGGGCCCGGGTTTGATCCCCAGCACCCCCACATGGAGGCTGAGAACCATCTTTGACTCCAGTTCCAGGGGAATCCAACACCCTCTTCTGACCTCCTCGGCATTGCACAACACAGGTGCACAGACCTGCATGCAGATAGTAAATGCATACACACACAAAAATAAATAAATAAAAATTATTAAAAAATATAAAGATACATGAATGTCATAAGGAAATAAGGCCAAACCAGTACTCATGGTTACTAGCAGGTAGTGGAGTTATAGGATAGTCCCCCTAATTCTTCAAATTGTTTTCTACTTTCCAAATTTTTTATTTACTTTAAAATTTTGTTCTACTATATATATATATATATATATATATATATATATATATATATACACATATACATGTATAAAATGCGTCTGTGTCCACGCATGGAGACCAGAGGACAACTCTCAGGAGTAGGTTCTCTCCGTCCACCATGGGTTCCAGGCTGTCAAGCTCCCACGACAAGTGTTTTACCTGCTAAGCCATCTCATCAGCCCCCAGACTATTTATAATGAGATTGAGTTACTTTGTTTGAATCAAATGTGTAAGCTTTCTCTCACCATAATGAAATACTTTGAACAATTAACCTGTAAAGAGGAAAGGGTTATTTTGGCTCACAGCTTGGAGGTTCTATACAAGATTGGGTCACTGCATTGCTTTGGGGCTCTGATGAGGTATCATCTATTGAGTCAAGAAATGGAATTGAGAAGGATGGCCCAGATACCACAGTCACCTTCAAGGACATACTCTCTGTGACCTAAGGGCCTTGCATTGGTCCCACCTCTCCAAAGTTCCAAGGCCTCATTGCAGTGCCCTCTTGGGACCCAACCTTCAGTGGGTGGATCTCAAGGTGGGGGAACATTTAACACCCAAACTATAGCACAACATAGATAAAAGTAAAAACAAACAGAAATGAGATTCAGCTTAGAAGCTGATACTGAATGAGTGTGAAATTTGGGGATGGAAAAGACATTTTGTCAAGCTGTGTACATAGAATGAAGTCCTCATAATGACTTTTAACTCCACAAGGATAGCCAGACTTTATACTTGATGTCAAGGTTTGCAAAGAGACCATGTGACATTCTACTGGTTCATGAGAACGGGTGACCTGAATGTGTCTACCTTCAAGGAACCCTCAGCCACTGGAATAATCCAAAAGCGACCTGCATCCTAGGCCTTCCCTCAATTTCAAGTGCCCTTGCCTGACCTCGATCTCTAATATTTGGTGACCCTGGACTCCCTCCAGCCCCTATGCTTGGCACAGAGGACATAAATGATGTCAATGGTTCTTGGCTTTGAGGAGTTTATAAGCTCTTCTTAAGGCACTCGGTGCTTGGTGACTTGTTCCCTGGGCTTGTCTCCTCCAGTGTGGCAATATTCCTGCCAACCTCCCTTCTGTGTTCCCATAGCACCCGGGCTGGCACTGGGCATGCAGCAGACCCCTATTAGGTATCAGGAGAGGAAGTGATACATCGAATACCCTGCCCACTTCTGTGATGTTATTCAAATGTGCCAAAGAACACTCAGGGCTGTGTAAATGGCATGCTAGCACAGAAACAGAGAGTACTGGAGTTATTAATTACCCAGGATGAGAAACACTGAGCATTTTCACAGAAGGGGGGAGGCATTCGTTCATCAGTGTTTCTCTGAGAAGCAGTTCTGCCTGCTAAATAAGATCTTGATCCAAAAAGTATGGGTGGAGGAAGCAGATCCTTGTTCCCCGAAATGTCAGCAGAAGCTGATGAGAGCATGTATCTGTGGCCTCCGCCTCCATGGCTCCTGCTATTGTTCCTTTTGGTAATTTTAACAACAGCCTCCGTGAAAAGAAGGATTATTACATAGGCAGAAAAGACAGGTGAAATCTCCCGCATTATCTCATGCCAACAATAACAATTATTTTCCCTTTGTATGTGTGGATGTTCTTAAAGGTTCAACCCCTGGGTATAATTTGAAGTCTAATTGCTTTTGAGAAGGTCACTGCCCAGGCAGGCATGGGGCAGTGGTCCTTTAACTATAATGTCCCCAAGTGTCCACACACACCAGACTCTAGCCCAGCAACTCTTAGTGGGTCTGGAGAGTTGGGGTATGTGTCCCCCAATGCAGGTCCCAGAGCCTCAGACAGAGCATGATATCCCCAAGTCAGGGCTTGCAGGCTCTCTGGGCAAAGCTGGAGAGAGCACAGGGCAGCAGAGGAATGGGAAATAAGAGGGAAAAGATTGTATACATTAACTTATCCCTTTATCTCTCTTTTCAATTATTTTTCATAAGCATTCATTTAAAGCCAAAGGCTGGCTAAGATGGAAACTTCAGATTCCGTCCTGTCTCTGGCACGTATGGCACGTGCAGCCTGGACAACGTGTCTTGGCTCTTCTGTGCCTCAGTTTCTTCCTCTGTGAACCCATATGCCCTAGGATTGTCATAGAAGAAGCGGGGGTGGCACCTGGAGATTGCTCCTTGTTCCATAAACATCTGTGGAGGATTTCCTTGACGCTGGGCAGGGAGGACGATGGGAGAAGTCTCTGGACTGTGTGTAGATGTGGTCCAGGTCCTTCCTGCCCAGAGTTTCCAGTTTCTCTGTGGTTGGGGTCGAGGGCTGAGAGGAGGGGACTGAGGTAACACTGGGCAGACAAGCGAAAAGAGAGGCAAGTTTCAAAGTTAGTGCCACGGAGAGACTGAAAGGAGACCCTAAGGAACGACCACAGGCTTTGCAGTTACCATCAGCAGACAGACTCCCATCCCATTGTGTGATGTCCCCACAGAGCAGCCCAGGGCCAGGGAGGGAGTCACACCGAGTCCGTAGGGGCTTTGCCTGGTGCACAGGCATGTGACTCAGCAAGACAGTTTAGGATCATAATAAACGTTTAGCCGAGACTGTATCCGTAAGGACGCTGCTAAGTGAGGAGCAGGAGCCTGGAGAGCCAGAGGGACATGTCACCTTCTGCCAGTTACTGCCTTCTAGACATGGTAGGGAGGCTGCACCAACCAACAAGCTCTCCACAGTGTTCTAGTCGAATGAGATCTGTATAATGACAAAATACACTGCCATTGCAAGGTGGGAATGGGTCCCGCCTCATAATGAAGAGCTGCGGGCAATCAATGGATGCTGAGGGAAGGAGAATCAGTTTTCTCCAGGAACTAGGCTCCCTAAGAAGCTCTCTAATTCCAAGTAGGCAGCCCTAAATACAGGTACACAGGCACACTAATCAATGGACTGTGTCTACTATATATACATATATACATATATCTGTAAGTGGACACATGCATATGTAACAATAATAATCAAGGAAGGGGACAGGAAATTGAGAGGGAGTGAGGGGGGTGTAGGAAGAGTTGGAGGAGGCCTGGGAAGGAGGGAAACAGTGTGAAGATTATACTCACTATGATGCTCACAAAAAGTTTAAAAATAAGACAAAGAGGGAAAGAGGAGAGAGACAGAGAGAGACAGAGAGACAGAGAGACAGAGAGAGAGACAGACAGAGAGAGAGACAGAGAGAGAGCCTGCCTCTATCATTCAGTTCTTCCATGGGCTCTTTGGCTACATCCAGGAACACAGGTAATAGAAGAATATAAAAGCTATATTATTTTATGTATACATGGGAATCTTCAGAGAGTGAAGTCCAAAGAGATGATGAAAGCTTACTGTTTTAACACTTTTTAGACAATAGTAAGTTTGTTGTTATCTCAGTACTTAGGAGGCTAAGGCAGGAGAATCTCAAGTTCAAGACTAACCTGCACTAACGGAAAGAGAGATCTTGTCCAAAACGAAAGGAAGGAAAGGAGGGAGGAAAGGAGGGAGGGAGAGAGGGAGGGAGGGAGGGAGGAAAAAGGAAAGAGTGGACAAGATGGCTCAGGGAGCGAAGGCCAGCTCAATTCCCCAGGTCCCACATGGTGGAAGGAGAGAGCTCCCAAAGTCGTCTTCTGACCCCGCATTACAGCTATGGCACCTGTACTCTGCCCTCCCACACACATGATAAATGAATGTAAAAAAAATGTTGGTTTTTTTTGAAAGAGAGATGGCTCAGAGGTTAAAAGAACTGTAAGACCAGGGTTCGATTCCCAGCACCCACATGGTGGCTAACAACTGTCTGTAACCCTAGTTCCAGGGGGCCTAACACTCTCTTCTGATCTCTGAGGGCACTGCAGGACACACGTATACTTATATACATGCAGGCAATACACTCATATACATAAAATAATAAATGAATATTTTTTAAAGAAAAGAAAGCGAACAAGGTGAAAGGAGCAGTGAATTGGTTCAGCAATGACAGGGTGATGGTTGTCTGGACTGGAGCAGAAAATTCTAGATACTGCGCTGAGATGGATGGGGGGTGGGGCAGGTGGGGAAGCCCGGGGCAGCTGAGCTACTTCAAAGAGTTTGTTTGCCCAGGTATGCTGCAGCCCCAATTCCAACTGCCAGTCTCCGATGACCATGGGAACTGTCAGCCTTCATCTCCAGAGGAATCTTTATGGCCCCCAGCAGAGGAAGATGAAGGCCACATCACTTTCTGAAGTTACAGCTTGACCCCAGCCAGTGTGGCAATGGGGCGTGCCTAGAGCGGCAGGCCCTTACCTCCTTTTCTGTTCTGGTTTGCTTCTCTATGGCTGTGATAAATCACTCTGGCCAAAAATATCTTGGATTTAGCTTACACACAACTCATCCTGTGGGAAACGAGGGCGGGAACTCAAGGCAGGAACCTTGAGGCAGGAACTGAAGCACAGACCATGGCAAAATGCTGCTTACTGGCTTGCTCCCTACTGGCCTGTGCTCAGCCTGCTTTCTTATACAACCCGGATCCCCTGCCAGGGGTGGCACCACCCACAACGTGCTGGGCCCTCCCACATTTTTAACCATCAAGAAAACTCCTCACTCTTTATGGCTACAGGCCAATTCAATGCAGGCAAAGAATACCAGGTCCTGTCTCGGCACCAAACTCTGCTTTAAGAGACCCAAACCAGGAGGCAGCACAGTGGGAAGTGGCAAGGGGAAATCCCTTCACCTGAACCCAAGGGGAGTACATAGTCCTATGAGGTCAGGCAGCTCCCGATACAGCAAGGTGTGGGGGTGTGTTGGGGAGGGGGGGAGACCCTGAATAATCTGACCACCTCAGGAGGAGATGTCTTCAGTCCTCACAGAGATGGGTGGTGTTCATGAGGACAAAGAAGGGCCTACTAGGTTTGTAAGAATTCACTGCTCTGTAGCTCAACAGTGGTACACTTGCCTATTATGCTCCTGGTCCTGGGTTCAAGCCTCAATATGGGGAGGCAAAGAATACAGGCATGGGTATGATGGTTCAGGACTGGAATCCTGCTATTTGGGAGGCAGAGGGGGGAAGATTGCCATGAATTCAAGGCCAGCCTGGGCTACAGAAAGAGGAGCTGTCTCAAAATCTAATAATCACAACCCCCTCTTCTCAAAGGAACAAACAAAAAAAGAATGCCAGGACCTCTTCCTGATGACTAAGAACACTACATCCTGTTTTTATAAAGTGATTGTTATTTACATACTGATTTACAATATGTTCATTTACATATTGTCTGTGGCTGCTTCCTCCCCATTAGGCAGAGTCCTGAGGATGGGATGGAGACCATATGACTTCCAAATTAAAAACAAGCAATTCCCAAATGCATGTGTCAGAGGAGCTTGCCAGCCCCACATTGGAACAGGACAGCAGGCAGGCTCACCTGGGCCCAACTGGGTCTCTATACCAAGGACATGTGTCACACTCAGCAGATTCTCCAGACTCATCTGTCAGGTTCACAAATACATAGCAGACAGGAGAGCATTATCTCCTGGAGACCCCCATAGAGCTGTGAGGACTGGCTTTTGGATTGCCAGGGTGGCCTTGTTCTGCACTTGCCTGAGCTCTTTGCCCTGCAAGCAGGTTTCTGGGGGCTTAGGCATCCCCAGGGTCGGGAGAAGGAGGCTGGATAGCATGATTCAGATAGCATTCACCCCAAGTTCCACCAGAGAAACTCCCCAGTGAGTCTGGGGATCAAGTCTCATGACCCAGTGAGTCATGAGAACCAAGGTCTGCAGCCATCTGGGCTCTGGAGTCTCTTCCAGAAAGACTCTATATTTCCAGCGTCCCCCCCCCATCCATCAGTCTTAGCCAGATATGTTTCCTCTCCTTTGCCCCCAAATGTAGTCCCCAACAACTTTTGACTCTTTTACAGGTCTGTCACCTCTCTCCCTTGGACAGGTCCTCTGACCCCAGTGTCCACCCTCTGACTCTGTTCTACTCTGTACCTTTGGGGACACGCACCACCCTGGACAGCAAGCCTGGTACTGTTGTCCCTCGAGACAAGGCATGCAGATGGTTCATGTTAAATTATGGACCTTCTTGGCTGCCAACTGGTCTACTCAAACCACGTGGGTACAGAAAGCTGTACTATGTTATAGGAACATTGCAAGACTCGAGGAAACATTCACAAGTGAATAAACAGCCACATGGGGATATGAAAAAGAAGCTCATGTACTTTTTACAGGAGACACATCTAACAGCAGCACCATTTCTTTAAGAAATTTTTTGAATTCTGTTTTATGTGACAACTGTTTCTCTGTGCATGTTTTACATATGCCTGTGTCAATAGCGTCCCTCCAAAATGCCTAATGTAACTCCAGCTGTCAGCCTCCCTGGCCTATGTTTATGGCACAGGACACTGACTCTGAGTGACTTGACATAGGCTGACAGCTACAGAGCCGAGTAACAAGCAACACTTTGTGCACATAGTTCCTGAGGGCCAGGATGAAAGATTTGTCTCCTTGAACATTGAAGCCCTAACATCTGCTTGACAAGAACGTCTGATTGGATGACTCTTACGGAACAAGGCTCAGTGTATCAAATGCATCCTCCACTTATTTCAAAAAAGACCTTTCCACCAATCATTTAACGTCACTCTAATAGGGCTCGGCTTGCCTTTGTTCCCTTCATGTTTTCATATTGCATCTGAGTGTTTGATTAAGCATTAAATATCTATCTTCCCCCCAGAAGAGCTTAAAATAAAGTTTACCAAAATATGACTAATTTGACCACCTGCCTTTTGAAGTCAGATCTCTTATACTCCAGCTAAATGTGGAGTTGAGGTAATTATCTGAATTATTCAGAAAGCGGAATTTTGGCCTAAATCATCACATTCTTAGAGAACAAATATGTCAGTTCAGCCAAAAAGCAAAAAAACCTGAACACTTTGCTCTTTTCCTACAGGAAATAGCATATATGCAATCTTATTTTCTCCAAGCTAATTGGCTAATGTATTTTACTTGACCCTGCGCAAACAGAACAGCAAAACAATGAATCTAAAAAGTCAGAGATGCCTTCCATTTGCAAGAGGAATTATCTAGATTTACAGGGTCATTCTGCTGAAAGTTTCTGGGATTGTCTTTGAGACAGGGTCTCCCTGCAGCCCCAGCTGTCCTGGAACTCACTACGTAGACCAGGCTGGCCTTGAACTCACAGAGATCCACCTGCCTCTGCCTCCCCAGTGTTGGGATTAAAGGTGTGCTCCACCACACCCAGCCTGGATTCTTTTTAAATGTTTGTATGTATAGTGTGTATGTGTGTGTGTGTGCTATGTGTGTGCTCATGTTTGTGTGTGAGAGTATGTGACTGTGGGGGGGTGCACATATGTGAACACGTGCTTCAGAGTTTAGGGCCCTGGATAAAAACACCCAGACTTGAGCAAATGTTAATTAGCCAAATTTATTAAGCTGCACAGCTGACACAGCTTCTGGGTCAGGAATGGAGGCTGTAGGGTTTTTAAAGGCAAAGAAAGGAAAATAAAACCCCACAATTACTTAACTTCAGCAGAATTTCCAACTGTGTGAGATAACGTCACTGTTTCCTTGTGCAGATATAGAGGCAAAGCAAGTTTTATAGAAGACAGAGTAAGCATTTAGTTAATAATTCCACAACAGTTACACATTTCTGGGAAGGGGGCGAAGGGCTTCTGTGGTCAGCACCTCTTGGAATTGTTTATCAGTTTCAGGCAAAGCAGTTCTCTAAGATGGCTGCCTTGACCAAAATGGAGTCACTTCAGCCTTTACAATTGTGAAGAGGGCAGAGGACAATCGTAGGGGTCAGTTCTTATCTTCTACCTTGTTTGAGTCGGGGTCTCTTCCTCACTACTGCAGTCAGGCTTGCTGGCCCTCAGCTTCCAGGGATGCTATCTCTGGCTCCCATCTCACTGTAGGAGTACTGGGATTATGGATATAAATGACTAGATCTGGTTTTCATGAGTTTTGGGGTCTGAACTCCAGTTTCCATGCTTTTGCAGGAAGCACTGGGGACATCTCCACAGTCTCAAACTGAAGTTTGATTATTATTATTAAGTATTATTATTATTATTATTATCATTTTTGGTCTTTTTGAGACAAGGTCTCCCTTTAGTCCCAGCTGATCTGGAGCTCACTATGTAGAACAGGCTGGCCTTGAACTCATAGAGATCTACCTGCCTCTGCCTCCTGAGAGTGCTGGGATTAAAGGCGTGCACCAGCATGCCCAGCCTCAAACTGGAATTTTTAGGCCTACTGTTCATGTTTTCATTTTCCTGCCTACGAAGAGCATCCCGTGAATAAGGACGAAATAAGGGCAATTTTACTTTCTTATTAAAGTTTTAATTATTTCCAAGGGATGTAGAGTCAGACAGATAACTAGACTGAAGTTTAAAAATTATGTTGTATCATTGTGAGAGCATAATTTAAGAGAGTCACCAACTTTTTTTTAAACAAATTCCAGAGGTAAGAGATGGGAACCTGCCTCCTAGCTGTCATCAGAAGCTGACACCACCTTTTTATAAAAAGGCTTTGAGCCTAAGAAATGATACATTTGTGTGCTGGAGAGATGACCTAGCAGTTAAGAGCACCAACTGCTCTTGCAGAGGACCCAGGTTCAATTCCCCAGCACCCACATGTCGGCTAAGAACCACCTTTAACTCCAGTTCCAGGGGAATCCGACACCCTCTTCTGACCTCCTCAGCATTGCACGACACGGGTGCACCAACCTACATGCAGACAGTACATTCATACACATAAAAAATAACTTAAATAAATTTTAAAAAATGATACATTTGTCCCAAATGATTGGCTATTCTATTCTCTGTGTTAAAACTTTTTCTTCTGCCAGGCATTTGGGAGGCAGAGGCAAGCAGATCTTTGTGAGTTCAAGGCCAGCTTGGTCTACAAAGTGAGTTCCAGGACAGCTGGGGGCTACAGGGAGACCATGTCTTGAAAAGACCAAAAAAAAAAAAAAAAAACAAAAACAACAAAAAACAACCTCTTTTCCTTCTGCCAAAATCAAACACATTCTACACTGTGGTCTGAAGGTTAAAGGTCACCTATAGGCTCCTGTGTCTGAACACTTGGACCCCAGCAGGTAGCCCTGTTTGAGAGATCGTGGAGTAGAAGTAGGAGGTGGGACCTGGCTAGTGGAAGGGGGTCACCTTTGAAGGTTCTGCATCCTACCTCTGCTGCTATGGGCGTTGCTGCTTTCCTGGTGGACTGAACTCTCTTAGAAACCAGGAGCTGAAATAAATCCTTCTACCCTTATTTTGCTTCTGTCAGATATTCTGTTACTCCTTTAAGAAAAACAACTAACATGCCCAGATTTTGGGGGGGGGGGGGAGATGCGCAGAACTGATGGAATACTGTTTCTTTCTTTATATACAAAACAGCAGATCACCAATTAATTAGGCTCTAAAAGAACAGAAGTACTCTAAATTCCTAATTTTGAAATCTCCAGACTGACAGAGTTTATATGACAACACAGTATGTTCAAAGTAAATTCTGGAAAGAGTTGGGTGTCTGTTCTTTAGGAATCCAGTACTACAACCAGGGTGTGGCCCACACTCCTCCAAAGACAAGCCATCAGCTGATTGTCTTGATTTTGATGCTGCTGACACCAGCTATGAGTACACGTTTCTATGGTAACCAAGGGACAGCATCCTTGTCCCCAAGCTTTCGGAACCTTATTAAATCAGGCAGCAGGCAGGACAGCAGCTGTGTTCTCCATGCTGTTCTCTGACAGCCGTGGACTAATTTTACGATGCTCAGGTGATTTTTTTGGGTGCTTTCTGGGTCTGGCTGCTGAGAATGTAGGGATCGTGAGACAGATGGCAGAATAAATAAATATTGTCAAAATGTTTAATGCACACAAATTTTCTGAAAGGTGCAAACCAACAATGGTAATTTTATTGACTGAAGTAATTTGAAGCCCAATAATAAATATGAAGGTGGTGGAAACTCCTGGAAAATGTGGACATGAGTGTCCCTTCTATGCTCGCACCTTCTTAGGAAAATAGCACTTTGTCAGTGCCACTACCAGGCTCCAGGGCAGCTGTGGCCCAAATGTGAAGATGCAAATACAGAACATCTTTTCTTCTTCTTTGTTTTTTTCATTCTATATTTTTTGAGACAGTCTCATGCAGCCCAGGCTGGCCTCAAACTCACTATGAGGCCAAGGTTGGCCTTGAACCTGATAGTACCGGCTTCTACCTCCCAGGTGCTGAGATTTCAGGCAAGAGCCACCAGGCCTGGTAGAACTCACTTAGTTTTACTCCCTGATCATTTGCTGATTTCAGGAAGATCTGAAAGGAAATTGCTTTTCCAGGGCACCTACCCAACCAGGATAGAGATGTTTGATTAAACCAAAAAGCCCAAAGTGATGGAAGGATATAATAAATTGTGAGGCAACAGCCGGAATTTCTCTGTGCCCTCCACCCCACCCCTCTCCATGCTCCTACTCCCACCCCCACCCATCACCACTTCATCCTCACCCCCCATCCTCTGCCCTCTGCCAAAGATGCTTGAAGATACATTCAGCTGAAAGAAGTCTGGGTAACTTGCCCGACCAAGAGCAGACACCTGGTTTGGTTTCCAATGACAATCCCCCGTCCTTTCCACACTGAGGAGGGCAGAAAGAACTGGATTCAAGGAGAGGACAAACAGACGGAAAGGCAGCCGCAGGCTTGTACCCTTCTCATGAGGATGGAGCTGGATGCTTTGGTTCCAAGCCCTGACCTGCTGCAGATGGGCCAGGGACAGCTTTGTGTTGCAGCAGGGTGGAGGGCATAATGATTCCACTATGTAAGTCACTCTGAAAATGTACACTCATATCTAATAGGAACCTAGAACAGTCGTAATCATAACAAGTTCCACTTAGGGATCAGCCAATGGGAGCTGCCCTCCAGTTATTTCATATCATCTATGTCATAAGCTAATTTCAAGTTTTTCCACATAGCCAGTAAAAATGTTTTGACTTTGTAGGAAGTTATCCCTGTTCCTAAATTTCTCACTGCCTTCATGTCCTATGCAGGGAGTTAACTTCTCTATACCCCACTTTCTTATCTGTTTCGGTAAAACTTAACATCTGGGGGATGAAGCGTGAGGCTCAAACCTAGTGTAGAGCAGTGCCTGCTGAAGCTCAGCCCGTGACAATGGTCCTGGTTACTCTGTTTTCATGATAAAGTTCTTACTTATCAAGGCTGTGTTAAAATTACAGGACAACTCAGCTCTGTCTTATTTGACAAAGAAGATTAGAAAAATAGCACGATAGAGCGGTCAAGTAAGGTCTGGTCTGTGAATTCCAAAGGCAGGAACGGGGTCTTTTTTGAACTTTTTGGGGTTTATTTTATAGATTCAACTCAAATAATGACATTACTCCCTTCAGTCTTTAGAAATTGGATCACAAAACGTTCTCTGTATTAGAAGAGGTCAAGACTACTGTAAGCCTTTATGTTACTGTGATGATAAAGATGTCAGGAGTGGGAGCTGTCACTAGCTATAATCCTTACTGTCCCTCCAAGGCCCATTCTTCCTGGACCTGGGGCGCTCAGCCACCTTTTCTGTGTTTGATGCTGAGCAAACAGGGGTGACTTCAACATCTAAAGAGAGTGACCCTCTTTATGCTATTTTAGAATTTGAGCCAATGTTTGTTGACCTGGGTCATGCATGAATCCTGTGATGATTGCTAGAGGGCCACAGAGGCCCATTAGACACTGTCCCCAACCTTAGAGAAACCCATGGTCAAATGGGAGAGAGTACAAGGATGGGCCTGGAAAGGAGTGGGTCGAAGAGGGCGAGCGTGAGCCACAGCAAGCTGCTGTGCAAAGCTGGAAGCTGGTTCGGGGCTGTGGAGAGCTTGCTGACACTCAAAGCCACACTAAAGGTATGGCCAGACCCAGGCTATAGGAAGAAAAGAACCCCAGTCAGAGCCACCGATCTCCCCACTTTCCCCGATGGTTCTCCATCTGCCAAATTCCCCCTTCGTGCACCCTTTGGGTAGAAGTGGAAGGTTTCCATTATTTCAATATCGCCATCTTTCTCAAAACATGGAACTAATACATACTTATAAAAATGTAAAAAGGAGTAAAAACATAAACCACTGTCCAAGATAACTATTTGATATTTTAGTAAATTTATTCTTAGTTATTGTTCTCTGGTTTTGATTGTTTAGTTTTAATGGAAGTATGATCACATAGTATATTTTTAGCTTGACTTTTTGGGTAATACTAAAATGAATGCATTTCATGCCTTCAAGAAGATCCTTACACACATCAGACTGTGACTGTGAGTTAGTTCCATTCTAATAGAATTTACCTGGACATGCTCTTATTGTTTCTTAGTCTTCTCTATTATAAATTGCAGGAATCATGGTTGTACCTAAAGTGGCATTCCAAGGTTGACATTTCTTTTTAAATTTTTTAAATTTTAATTTTATGTGTCCAAACATATAAGTGCACCCATGTCATGTCATGTCCACAAAGGCCAGAAGAGGGTATCAGATCCTCTGGAACTGGAGTTATGGATAGTTGTTAACCACTACATGGGTGCTGGGAACTGAACCCAGGTTCTCCGCAAGAGCAATGTATTAGTCAGGGTTCTCTAAAGAAACAGAAGCAACAGGACGAATATATAACTATATACGATTTATTGATTTGCTCATGTGACAGAGCTCAAGTAGTCCAACAGTAGCCCGCGCCACACTGGAGAAGCTGAGAATCCAGGGAACTGCTCAGTCCGCAAGGCTGGATGTCTCAGTAGTCCCAATCTGGTGCTGAAGGCCCGGTGGATTCCAGGAGATCTGCCGGTCTCAGTACATGCTGGGATCCAAAGGGTTGATCACAGCAGCAAGACAAACTCACCAGTGAGAGAGAGGCAAGCCACAGGAAAAAAGGGACCAGCTCCCTCTGCCGAGGCCCTTTATACGGCCTGCCAGCAGAAGGTAATGCCCACATTTGGGGTGGGACATCCGGATTGAGGTGGTCCAATCCGAAGATCCTTTTCTCTTATTTGTTTCTTAGTCCAGTCAAGTTGTCACCCAGGATTAACCATCACAAGTAGCTAGTGCTGATATTTCTTTAAAGACAGCCTATAGGATGCTTTAGTAGGTAATTGTTTCCCTTCTTTCCTAAAACTGTGTCCAATGCCTTCAAGGTACATTACACAGATCTCTAACAGAGAGACACATTTTTCAGACCTGTTTGACCCCAAAAGCTTTTCATTTCAAGGAGAATTGATCATACAATTCAATATAATTAAGATTCATTTCATATTTGTTTTGAAAAAAAAACCCAACACATGCAGAGTGTCTCTCACACATCTGAGATGATATACAGATCCATTGTATCAAAATCAGGCAAATACAGATCAAGGTAGGAAAACTACAGATCATTCTCACTCACTATGGAAACAAACGCAAAATCCAAATGTTAGCCTATCAGTATGCTGTAAAATCGATAAGCACATGATCATGAGCTTTGGGGAATTCAGTTGATGCATATAATTACACTGGAAAGTGAAGAAAGGCAGATCATCTCAAGTGACATCAAGACATCCTTAACAAAAGGAAACAAATGTCAGAAAATAGCTATATAATAGAGCTGTTTCAAAATGATATGGAATATCTTTTAGACTGCAACAGATCACCATTGAATAGTATTATACTGAAATGATTCACCCTGGTATTTTGACTAACACAGGAATCTTCCAAGTATATTATTCTATACATGCTGCAGGGACTGAGGATATAGCTCAGTGGTAGTACTCTTGTCTAGCATGCAGATTTCCTGGGCTCAATCTCTAGTACTAAAAAAACAAAAAAGATACCATCTCTACCTGCTGCAGGTCTAGCCATTGCAATAGGACAAGAAAAAGAAAATTAAAGGTACATTGTTAGGCATCATCAGGACTGACAGAGAACAATCATTATAACTCACTTTATAATTTATATTGCTGGCTATTCTCTAAGTAGATGTGATGATTTACAATAGTTACCTGTTTCCTTTGTAACTGTAGCAACTGGTTGGAAGTAGAATGGAAATGGAGACCCCATTTGCAAGAGCAGTTGCAAGTATAAAATTTGAGAAGGGTGCTGGAGAGATGGCTCAGTGGTTAAGAACACTGGCTGCTCTTGCAGAGGACCCGGATTCAGTTCCCAGCATCCACATGGGGGGGATAACAATCATCCATAACTCCAGTCCCAGAGTATCTGATGCCCTCTTCTGACCTCTGAAAGTATTGCACAACACGGGTGCATTACATACTTGCAGGCAGCACACTCATACATATAAAAAAATAATAATAAATAAAATGTGTTTTAAATTGGAGGAGAAAAATTGATGAGTGCATAACTTTAATAGAGAAAATTAAAAAACAGCAGAGCTTTACTGAAGAATCTACACAAACCTGAGCAGATGGTGACTGATCAGGTTTCAAACCAGTAAAAACAATGTTGTAAAACTATGTTTTACACTCCTCAAGATATACTAAAAAAGCAGCTTCTACCACCATTCCAATTTTCCTTTTAGTTTTGTGTTATTTATCATTATTTATTCCTAATAAATCAACCTTAAGTTTTTCCATAATAAAAATTTTAAACCAAAAGTAACTTGGAAGTGGTTTCACCTTGTTGGTTCAGGGCAGAAACAGTTCATCTCGGTGAGAGAAATGTCTTGGTATCTTGATTTCAAATGATAATTCAAAAATGTGGGTCTGGAGAGATGGCTCAGTGGTTAAGAGCACTGGCTGCTCTTGAAGAGGACCTGAGTCCAGTTCTCAGCACCCATATGGCAACTAACAACTGCCCTTATCTCCAGTTCCAGGAGAATATGATACCCTCTTCTGACCTCCTCAGGCATTACAGGACATGAGCGCACTTATATACATTCAGGGAATACACTCATACACATAAAATAAATAAAAATAAATAAGAGAATTCAGAGATACATTCCTGATTAAGACTTTGGAGGAAAAGCCAACAACGATTACCCGGATAGAAATGTTTAGTTGAAGTTCTGCATTACCTAGAGAAAAATGGAGTCCATAATAATTTGACTATAAGGGGCTGGAGAGATAGCTCAGTGGTTAAGAGACTGACTGCACTTGCAGAGGACCTGGGTTCAATTCCCAGCACCCACATGGCGGCTAAGAACCCTCTTAGGCCGGGTGTGGTGGCACATGCCTTTAATCCCAGCACTTGGGAAGCAGAGGCAGGTGGGTCTCTGTGAGTTCAAGGCCAGCCTGGTCACAGAGTGAGCTCCAGGCCAGCTGGGACCAAAGGAAGACCCTATCTCAAAAAGATTTAAAAAAATTTTTTTGACTATAAAAGAAGTAAGAGAGGCAGGAAAGATGGCTTAGTGGTTAAGAGTGTGTACTTGCTTACTATTCAGTTGTGAGGTTCCCAGCACTCAGGCCAGGTGACACAACTACCTGTGACTCCAGAGGATCTGGTGCCCTCTTTTGGCTTCCAGGGGCACACACACACACACACACACACACACACACACACAGAGACAAATAAATAAATAAATAAATATAACTTCTTTTCTAAAAGAAAATACAGTATTTAAAAAAAGAGGAAAGAGGAAAAAAGGGTTGGAGAGATGGTGCAGCAGTTAAGAGCACACATTGCTCTTGCAGTGAACCTGGTTTAGTTCTCAGCATCCTCATGACTGTTCACAATTGCCTATAACTCCAGGACCAGGAGATCTGACACCCTCTTCTGGTCTCTGTGCACACAGTAACACGCATACACGCAGGCAAAACATTCATAAAATTAAAAAATAAATCTTTAAAAATCCAATATTATAAGGGATATATATCTACTATATCTAGACTAAGTATGTGAAGAAATTCAACCAGACCATCAGTAAACTCGACTCTACTGACTCAAATTAAGCCTTACATATCCCAAATGGAGAAGATACTTTATTCCTTTAGCACACAAATCTCTTATAAAAACTATACACACATCCCACTTGGTCACATAAAATTATCTTAAAATAAAAAGCATGTTAAGAGACAGCATTACTATATTCAATTTTATGTCATAAATAGTCAAATATTAATCAAAAATCTTATAAATGAAAGCCAGGCCTGGTTTTAAGGTGCACACCTTTAATTCCAGCACTCAGGAGACAGATGCAGGTGGATCTCTATGAGATCGAGGGCAGCCTGGTTTACATAGCGAGTTCCAGGCTGACTGTGGCTACAGGGAAACCCTGTCTCAAAAAAAAATTCTTATAAATGAAGAATCGCAATCCCAGCTAACCACAGGGTCAGCTAGAACATTCCAGGGAATTGAGCTCTGCCGTAAGTATCTGTGATGCAGAATTGAAAGGCCGAAAGGATCCTGTGCCTGTGCGTGTCTGCGACGCCAGCTGGCTTCAGCAGAAGCCAAGAACACACGGTAGGAAGGATGGTCTCTGTAGTGAAGGGTTTTGGAAGAACTGGATATCAAGAATTAAGCCAGATGATTACATCACACACAAAAATAAACTCAGAGTGGATTAAAGATTTAAGTGCTAAGCCTGAAACCATAGTGTTCTTGTTGTACTGTAGGGGAAACACTCTTTGACGGGGGTCTCAGCAATGGTTTCCCCTGTATGACTCAAAGGCAAAGGCACAGACAACAGAAACAAAAATAACAGCAAGATGGCTGAGCAGATAAAGGCATTTGCTGCCAAGCATGATGACCTGAGTTCAATCCCCAGGACCCACATAGGAAGGAGAAAACCAATTCCTGCAAGTTGCTCTCTAACACTCACGTGCATGCTATGGCGTGTACATGCAGACACGTGTATGTATACACACACACACACACACACACACACATGCACACACACACAAATAAAGATAAAAATGTAAAGCAAGGGCTGGAGAGATGCCTAGTGGTTAAGAGCGCCCAACTGCTCTTACAGAGAACCGGGTTCGATCCCCCAGCACCACATGGCGGCCGAGAACCGTCTGAAACTCCCATTCCAGGAGAACTCCAGTTCCAGGGGAATCCGACGCCCTCTTCTGACCTCCACGCATTGCACGACACGGGTGCACAAACTTGCATGCAGACGGTACATTCATACACATACAGAAATAAATAAAATTAAAAAAAATTTTTTTAAAAACTAAAGCAAGCAAATAGGAGACAGGCAGGGTCAAGCACAGCTTTAATCCCAGCACTCTGGAGGCAGAGACAGGCAGATCTCTATGAGTTTGAGGCCAGCCTGCTATAAGTATGGAGTTCCAGGCCAGCTACAGGGAGATGCTGAGTCAAAACAAAACAAAGAAACAAAAAATAAACAAGGAAGTAATGTCTCAAACTGAAAAGCTCTGTACACCAAAGAAGCCATCAACAAAATGAAAAAAACATATATTCATAAGGATTAATAGCCAAAATATTTTCAGTAGCCAAAATAAAACCCAATTACAAAGTGATACAAAGTCAATTTTTTTCCAAAGAAGGCATACTTTGACTACACAGTCTGAGAAAGTGTTTGACCTCAGGATCACAGTAGACATCACCTCATACTGTTAGGAGGATTACTGAAAAAAGACTAAGATCACATGTTAGTGAGGAATTTGGGAAAGAGAACACTGCACAGACTGATAGGAATACAAATTGATAAAGCCATTATAGAAAGCAGTATGGAGTTTTCTTTAAAAAATAAAAACTTGAGGGGCTGGAGAGATGGTTCAGTGGTTAAGAGCACTGAACTGCTCTTGCTGAAGACCGGGTTCGATTTCCAGCACCCACATGGCATCTGAGAACCATCTTTAACTCCAGTTCCAGAGGAATCTGATGCCCTTTTCTGGCCTCCGCGGCATTGCACGACACAGGTGTGCAAACCTACATGCAGACAGTACATTCATACACATAAGAAAATACTAAAATTAAAAAATATATAAAAAAATAAAAACTTGGGCTGGAGAGATGGCCTAGCGGTTAAGAGTGCCGACCGCTCTTACAGAGGACCCGGGTTCGATCCCCAGCACCCACATGGTGGCTGAGAACCGTCTGAAACTCCAATTCCAGGAGAACACCAGTACCAGGGGAATCCGAGACCATCTTCTGACCTCCGCAGCATTGCATGACACGGGTGCACAAGCCTGCATGCAGACAGTACATTCATACACATACAGAAATAAATAAAATTAAAAAAAAATAAAAATAAAAACTTGACTAGAGGGCTGGTAGGATGGCTCAGCTGGTAAAAGTGCTTGTCCAGCAAGCCCAATGACCTGAATTTGATCCCCAAAAACTTGGTGGAAGAATAGAACCAACTCCTCAGAGCTGTCCCCTGACCTCCACACATGTGTGCTGTGATATGTGCTGATGTACACACAACAGAGGAAGAACGCTATGTGAAGGACAGGCCGAGGTTGGAGTCGTGCTTCTCTCCCAGCCAAGAAGCATCAAAGATGGCCAGTAAACCCCAGAGCAGGGGAGGTACTGGAACAGACTGGGCCTCGGAGCAACAGAAGGTGCCAAATAAGATCCTCCACGATGAATCCAATCCATACTAGGTGACATTTACAGGTATGGGGGTTAGGACATTCACTTCTTTCAGGGAGAACAAATGTATTAATGTTGGATTTATGTAGTCTTTACTAGTTGGGCGAAACAGCTGGGAACAGCTGACCCCTTGATTTTGGACTTGGAGCCCCAGAACTCTAGGTTGATAAATTTCTGCTGTTTCAGTCACTTCATTTATGATCCTTTGTTATAGCAACTCCTGCAAACCAATATAACAGGAAAATGAAGTCACTGGTATAAACATTGGAAGAGATACAATTACCTGCTTTGAAAATGGTGCAATTGTATACCTAGAAAACCCAAGGGATATGATCTCTTTTGAAAGTTACTGGAAATGAATAATAATGTCCAAGATGGCCTGGGACAAAGCTTCCAGATGAGGTTCCACAGGACTGTATGCTGGCATGGCTGCCTCTTCCGCCTGGCTCCACCCCTCCAGTTGGTCCTCTCCTACAGCTTAGGTCTTATCTGCAGCTTCTCTTAAAGTTCTAGAAAGCAGTTCTTCCCAGTGCTGACAGGTTTGGCTGTTCCTGGAATGCCATTCTCTGCGTGGAACTTCTCTTATTTATACTTTCTTCTTAACTTCTTTTAAGCATTTAAGCCCACTGTAGAATTCCACATGCTCAGGCTAGAGGCTGATACAGCTTCAAGCAGTGGAAACTGGAGGCTGTATTTCATTCGTTATTGTACTAAGATCCAAGAATGAATGGATAAATAAATGAATGAATGAATAAAATGAAGAATTGAAACGAAGAAAACCAAACACGCCTACTGAATGATTCAAAACAAGATCTGAACAAATATTCTTCTTGGATTAGAAGACTAGAGATCATGAAATGTTAATTCTCCCAAATTAAGATAGAAACTAAATCTAGTTTCCTCCATTGTGTGTGTGTGTGTGTGTGTGTGTGGTATACTCGAGTGCCATAGTACACCCATGGATGTCAGAGAACAACTTTCAGGAGTCAGTGCTCTCCTTCCATCGGTTGTAGCCTAGGGATTAAACTCGGGTCACTGGGTTTGGCCGCAAGTACCTTTATCTGTTGAGCCATCTTGCCAGTCCATACATTTAGTTTTGATAAAAAAGAACTTCAATGAGTACTTTTTTAGTTAAATGGAATGATATTCAAGCTTCTATGGAGAATAAATATTTCCAGAAAGGCTAAGAAAGTTAAGGAAAATAATAGCAAGTACACTTGCTTTCCAAAATCCCATATCATGACAGAAAGCCAGCAATCAAGTCCTGGAGTATTGGTTTGGAATATACAAATGGGTCAGGAGAACTTATCAGAGAACCCAAACCAAGCATCCACAAATGCCCGGCAAAGGTCTGCTCGGTGGGAAAAGATGGATTTTAAAAATAAATACAGTCATCACAAAAGCTGAAAGGAAACATAATTGGATCCATCTTACATGACACTGGAAATACAGCCAGACAGACCAAAGGCTTGAACATAAGCAAACAAAACTAACCCTGTTAACAAAACTGTGTCTGTACTTAACCATGCAGGGCTGAGGAGGAATTCTCAGCTGTGGCTAGACACCTAGAAATGATAGCTTAGGGGCTGGCGAGATGGCTCAGCAGTTAAGACCACTGGCTCCTCTAGAAGAGGACCCAGGTTGGGTTCCCATCTCCCTCATGGTGGCATTCGATATTCTGAGAAACAATATAAGCACATCAAAATAATTACATGACAGAACAGAAATGTGGAAATGTTCCAAAAGAGGGGAGTCAAAAGCTTTCTCAAGGAGATATACTACAAAATGCCTTTGAGAGAAAGGATGATTTTATTCAGAAGAAAGTAAATAGGTTGGCAATTGCTTGCCAAGTTTTTATTTATCAGGCCCATCAGTTTCAAGAGAATTTATACCAGAAGTTATACAAATCAAGGTGATGGGCTCATTCATAATGCTACAATGAAATAATTTGTATCATTAGTATATCATTTTTCAAAATAAAAATCACATCGCTGAATCTACTGAAGAATTATATTCAGTGTGATGCAATGCATTCATTCAATGACTAGCTGGAAATTTCTGCAATACACAGCCCTGATAAGTGGGGAAAACCAATGATTAAAGATTTAGAAGATTGTTAGAAAACAGAAAATGAGTTGTGTAAGCAAGTAAATTACTGTTGGTGTTTCCAAACTCCATCTTATCCGCAGTGTGTATAGATAAGAGTTGACCACAGGTGATTTCATCACAACAATCAGCACAGAGTGGCGGAAGAAATAATTGATCAACTATGTAAAATGTGAGTGAGGGCGCGCGCACACACACACACCTCTCAAACTTACAGAAAATGCTTGTGTGATACAAAGAATTCTTAAGAATCACTTCAGAAAAAGTTACCAACATGGATATTTAGAAGGTTTTGTGGTTTCCTAGCTGTACATCAGGTAATCAACATTGATAGAATGCCCCCATGTGGGCAGCAGACTGCAATCAAGGTTTTCTTTTTTTTTTTTTTTTTATTTATTTCTGTATGCATGCAGGTCTGTGCACCCGTGTCGTGCAATGCCACAGAGGTCAGAAGAGGGTGTCGGATTCCCCTGGAACTGGAGTTCTCCTGGAATTGGAGTTTCAGATGGTTCTTGGCCGCCATGTGGGTGCTGGGGATCGAACCCGGGTCCTCTGTAAGAGCGGTCGGAGCTCTTAACCGCTAGGCCATCTCTCCAGCCCCTGCAATCAAGGTTTTCAATTGCCCTGCTAAAGTCTTTTACAGCAGAAGACCCAGGTAAGAATCCCAGGTGGTAGCCATCCCTTCTCTTCAATCTCTCAGTCTTTCCTTGAGTGTCATGAGCTTGACACTGTCAGGATGGCAGACTAGTTCTTCTGAGGACTTTCCTTCCATTTGCCTAATAATGATAAAACTTAAAATATGGGGGCTGAAGAGACAGCTCAGCAGTTAAGAGCACCTGGCTGCTCTTGCAGAGGACCTTTGATTCAGTTCCCAGCACTAACATGGCAGCTAATACTGGTCTGTAACTCCAGTTACAGGGGAACTAATGCCCTTATCTGACCTCTGAAGTCATTGCCCTTACAAACACAAGGCTATGCACTCATACACATGAAATAAAAAATAATAAAAAATATTTTTAAAAAATATTTACAATATGTAGGTAGTCTGTGAACTGCAGACCCGACCTGTGTCCCAATCCTATTCATCCCACTGTCTCAAACTGTCCCTTTACTGATATGCTAGATAGCTGTAGTTGTCAACTTGAAACACCTGGGTAGAGGGAGCCTCAATTGGGGAATTGCCTCCATTGGATTGGCCTGTGGCCAAGTCTATGGGGCATTTTCTTGAGTGATGTGTGAGCCCAGCCCACTGTGGGTGGTGCCACCCCGGGCAGTTTCAGCTCCTGACTCCAGGTTCCTGCCCTGAGTTCCTACCTTGGGCTCCCTAAGTGATGAACTGTGACCTGGGAGATGCAGGCCAAATAAAATTTTTCCTCCCCAATTTGGTTTTGGCCAGAGTGTTTTGTCACAGAAATTGAAAGCGAACTAGGACAACTGACGTTGTGCACTTGGCAGCTTGATGAAGGTGTATCCTCCAGCTCCCACTGTATTAGAAGTATTTTATAACTAGAGATCATGTATGCCTCACATTCCGCACTGCACTTTGTATTCCCTGTCTTAGTCAATGAGTTATAATCCACTACTAAGATTATTTTAGCTGATCTGCAAATGGGACCAGATTTACTCAGTGAGAGCTTCTTCGATTTGGTTTCTGTGTCCTTTGGGCACGTGACCATCATATTTTAGGCATTTTCTTCTTTGGGGGCACAAAACTTGATCCCAAGCTCATTTTGATTCCTCTCTGTGTCCAGCCACAGGATCAGCCATTTCTCCAAGGAGCCGGGGTTTCTTTAAGCAAAGAAGGGTGGTCACTGAAGAACAGCTGGGGCCCCTTCCAGGCCTTCCTGCTGAGCAGAACCACATGCACGTGCACAGACACACACACCAAAATGATAGATGTGTTATATGTGGATGAATGAGTAGATGGATAAATAGAAGAGAGATAGATAAATATTATATATTCATACCAATACTCACAAGGTCCCAGTTCTTCTTGGTTGACAGAAACAGAAAATGTATGGACATCACACACCACAAAAATCAAATTATATATATATACATATATATATATATGTATATATATGTGTGTGTTAAATTATATATATTTATGTATATGATCATATATTCACACCAACACTCACAAGGGTTGAGCTCTTTTGTTTTCTATCTGTAACTTCCTCCTCTGGCCCCTTACTCATAACACAAAGATTTTAGGCAGAGCCACACATGAACACTCTTCTCACACGAGAAGCTCTGGGCCTTCACCAGCCACGCCCACCCGCCCACACTGAGGTCACCCTGCTTTTCCTGCTGTAGTGTCCTGCACAGGGCAGCCACTTTACCCACTGTAGACATCTCCCTCAGCCAATGCCATCCCCTATTCTGGGCCACTGTAGCACCACCTACTCCAGCCCTGCACAGATGTTTAACTTGCTGTAGTGGCTTGAATGAAAATGTCCCACACAGGCTCCAGTACTTGCACACTTGGCCCCAGTTAGCGGCACCGTTTGTTAGGAGGTGCGGCCTTCCTGGAGGAAGCACGTCATTGGGGGTAGGCCTTGAGAGTTCACAGCCTTGCCCTACTTCCAGCCTTCTCTCTCTCTCTCTCTCTCTCTCTCTCTCTCTCTCTCTCTCTCCTGTGCCTGCTTGAAGATGTGAGTGTTCAGCTTTCTGCTGCTAGCACCTCCGTCACCATGCCTCTCCACCCTGATGGGCTTTTACTCCTTTGGATTTGTAAGCCCAATAAATTCTTCCTTCTAGACATTGCCAAGGTTGTGGTGTTTTATCTCAACAATAGAAAAGAATTCATTCACTTGCTGAACTACCAGCAAGCCTTGGGATAGGACTTCTACCAATCCCTCTACAACCCACAGTGCTTAGTAAGATGTAGCCAAGATGGTCTTTCTGGGCTATGAGGGCTCAGAAAATGTGAAGGGATGGTGGTAAAGCCTCCTGCCGTGGCCTGAGGCTGACAGACAACTGCCGTGATCTGCCTGGCCAGCCTGCAGGAAAACTTTCAGGCCTTAAATAGAACTGTGAAGACCCAGATGCTCCCACACACCAGGAAGCCTGGCAGAAGGCCTCTGCAACAGGCTGGCTTTGCTCTCCAACACCTTGCATGGCAAACTCTGCCTCTCCCTGTGAGCCACCTTTTCTCAAATTCAGGCTGACTACACAACTTTCTGGTGCGTCTCACACAGGTTGGAGTGGAGCTCTGTGTCTACAGCACACATCCCGGCAGCTTGGGCCCACTGTCTCCCCACCAAGAGACAAGGGGACAAAGAAAGGGAGACCCCCATGTGAACATTCCCCTGACCACAGACCTACTATTTCCAGTGTGAAATACACCATTGTCTCTGCCATGAACTGCCTGGAGGTGAAACTGAGTGAACTCAATGTATCAGGGAGAGTAATCAGGAGATAATTTGGATGGCTAAATCATCCCATCTAAATTGGAAATTGTTAAAAGCATCGCCTGTGCTTATAAACATTTAACATTTTATACTAACTGTTATTTCATATGTATAATAAAGATGATTTAACTATGCTGTCTGATATCCAAAAGGCCTGAAAATGTTTCTGCCTGGACTGCTGGGACTTTGGCTCTGTGACACTTACTTCGAAGGGTGTTGCTTCTCAGCTCCTTCTGTTCCATCCCAGTGGTAATGATGTGGTCAGGAGGAGAAGGCGCCACTCTGGGAACTTAAATAACTGTGAGTGCATTCCAGTCACACATTCACGTTTGCTCTTATGAAACACGAGGTGTGAGTTTGTCCATGAATTTCCAGGTTTCTGGTTCTCTCAAATCATCTTTTGTTTTGATAACACTCACACCATCTCTTTCTCCAGAGGATGGCAGGGCTCTAGACTGGTGGTTGGTGTCTGAAATTTTTCTCAGACATCCAGAACATTCTAGCAACTCCAAGATGAGGCCCTGGAGCACCTAGGCACAGTCAATCCCAGTTAAACCATGCACTAATAATAGGGTGCATTTCACCCTTTTAAGTACTTTTTAGAAAAGATTTATTTTTATTATTTATACGTATGAGTGTGTATATGAATACAGGACCATAGCTGCCTGAGGAGGCCAGTAGAGGGAATCAGAATCCACAGAGCTAAAGTTACAGGAGGTTGTGAGCCACCTGACATGGGTGCTGGGATCTGAGCCCATCCTCTTGCAAGAGCACCAAGCACTCTTAATTTCTGAGCCATCTTTCCAGCCCCCAAGTACTTTTTTGAAAGTCCTGCAAAGCCAAATCCTCTAAACTTGTGTTTTTTATTTATCCCTTTAGCTTCAGAAACTTGTTTAACCTGGATGGTTGTGGAAAGCAGTGCCTGGGGCACAGCTCCCCCAACAACCAGCTGTTCTCCACTCCCCAGGGACCCACCTGATCGGAAGACTTGAGGAGCAAACCTACACCTTTGGGCAATTCAAACCGGAATTCACATGTCTGGCCTCTGCAGACCTCATCCCAAACCCAGGCTTCCAGCTGCCATCTTTGTTCGCCACAGCAGAGGCCATGCTCCCTTCCTCCAGAGGACGCTCCTTCTAGAAACTTCTAAGTGGCCCTCATGGATTGAGATAAAGCAAGACACTATTTCTGACCGTGTTTCCCATCCTTGGGTCTTTCTGGGAAATTCCCAGGTCTGCACTGAATGTAACCTCAGTAGTTGTAGGATCCAAGGGGAGAAAGGCCTTCATAGGCAAGAAGATCACAGCGGGATGGGGACCAGAGGCATCCTTCATTCTCCGACTGAGGCATCAGGCTTAGTAGGAAGGGAACATCTAGCCAAGCAAGGCTCAAACGTCAATGTGCCTCTTGACTTAAATATTCTTAAATGCTTCTGAAATGTCTGTAGCTTGGAGACTCCTAGTTTCAGATAAAATTAACAACAACAAAACAAAAACCAGCCCAGGTAATGAGATGCAAAGCATTGGGATGACACTCCCAGTAGGTCTGTCTCTTTGTTTTTGGTTTTTGAAACACAGTCTCATGTAGACCAGGCTTGCCTCCAACTTGCAGTATAGTTCAAGATGGCCTCCGACTTCTTGATCCTCCACCTTCTAGGGCTGGGATTGCAGGTTCTGGCCACCATGTCTGGTTTATATGGTGCAAAGAATAAAACCCATGGCTTCATGCATGATAGGCAAGCACTCTGCTGAGATATCCTGAGCTTCAAACCTCGGATCTTTAAAGAAGAGAGAGAGAGAGAGAGAGAGAGAGAGAGAGAGAGAGAGAGACCATGTTAGTTTATTGAGGACAGAAACAGATAAGCACTGGAGTAGGGGACAGGGAGCCCTGGGTGGCCTCCCCACCCCCCCTCCCCAGGCAGCAGGTGCTCTTCCAGCCACATCTCGGCAGGCATGTATTGAACTCTGCAATGTTAATACATGTACCCAACAAGTCACTCCATCCGAGGCCTGTTTTGTCATGGTCTGATTCATTGTGACTCTGGGTCTTCTTTCTCCCTCCCCTCAAGTGTATGGAGTGGATCTTTGGCCTCCAGCTTGTTTCACAGAGCCTGGCTTTGGAGGCTCTCCAGCCGTTCCCCTCCGTGCTTCCAAAACAACTGGGCTGAGAGGGCAAATTGAGACCAGCAGAGTTTTTTTGGAACTTCTTTGGCGACAAGCCTAAAAGGCCATTAAAGCTAAAAGCCATGTAATTTTTTTCTGCTGGGTAAAGAATGGAGGAGGGTCTGGTTCCCCTTAGGAAGTAAGATTTCTGTTTTTGTGGGGAAGTTTGTGGTTGAAACAGACCAGTTTGTGTTTTTACTTTAAAATGATTTCCTCAGCTCTGCTAGGTGAATAAATAATTATACTTGGTTATGACAGAAACAGTCGTTTTGTCCACAGAAGAAAGCCTTGGGGCAGCTTGGAAACAACAGACATGACGGATGCTTGCTCCGTATCACCAGCGCTAACTTTTCCAAGCATGTATCTCTAAAGAATGTTAAAGACATCTAGTAAAGGTCACATCGGCATTCTTAGTTAAGGACAGTGTTCATCTGACATTTCGACTGAGGAAAGACAGTTTCTCAGCTACTCAGAGGAAGTTGTTCCGTGGTTGCCGTTGTTACTGCTCTTAAACAAAGGCCCTGATATGAATTCTTCCTCTGTTCCGAGCTGCTGGGGACAGAGGGAACAGTTTCATGTGTGCCAGATGAAGGAAGACAAACAATAAAGAAAAATCAAACATTTCCCTAGCTGCAAAGAGACAGCATGAAAAGTCTTCAGTGAAACAGGTTCCTATGCTTTTGTTTTGTTTTGTTTTGTTTTGTTTTGTTTTGTTTTGTTGGTGTGTGTATGTATGTGTGTGTATGGTTTTTTTTTTGACAGATGTCTTTGGTTTTAATACACAAACATTCACAACCTAAAAAACAGCTTTTAGAGGAAAAAGGAAAAGAAAATCTTGACAGAACATACTACAGATCTCGAATTGTACACAAACTTGAAGGAAGAAAATCCTCCATAAAGACCCTCTGGTGAGCTCACAGAGCCGGACTTCATCCAGACTGGACCCAGCAAGCCAAAGTCATATAGTGGAAAAACACCTCAGGGGACAGGCACCTGGGGATGGCCTCACAGGTCCTCTCTGGCCCCTTTATTCTCTGGACAGGATCCCCAGTGTGTTCAGAGGCCCCGCGGATCACCTGAGCCTGTACCAGTACCACTTCTCCCACCCACAGTGCAGATGCCATCCTGTCCACCACCACCCATGTCAGAGTCCTCCTTTTCTTTCATGGTGGGAGCCAGCCTGCTTCTTCCAGTCTGAACTGTCCTTTTCCTGCAGAACAGCAGAAATCAATGTCTCTCCCAGGTGCTTCAGACCAGAGAGATGATGAGCAGAAATGCCCTTGGCTTGCCCAAGCAATCACTGTCTCTGTCTGCCTGGCTCCATCCTCTGCTTCCTCTGTGGACCATAGATCACCTTAGGGACAATCCCTGTTGACCTGCCCTTGGCCTGTCCATCATTCCAACAGATGTCTCGTTGCTTTCTGAGTCCTTGTTGTAGACCTCCAGGTGCAGTTCCCACAAACAATTGCATTTTCAGGTCAGACTCATTCTTTTACATAAAGGCCACTGGCATCTCTCTCTTTAAACAACACTCCACAAAATTTATTTTGAAATTTGTGGAAAGAAGGTCAGTGAGATGGTTAAAACAGTGAGATGGGTAAAAAAACTTGCCATGCTTCAAGTATTCTCTGAAGGGTTGGTTTTCCGGACATGTATTCTTTCATCTTGTTTTTGTCATGAAAGATTTTTCTTTCTCCTTCAACTTTAATCGATATTTTTGCTAGGTATAGTAACCTGGGTTGGCATCTATAGTCCTTTAACACTGGGAACGCTTTGCTCCATATTCTTCTTGCTTTCATAGTTTGCACTGAGAAGTCAGTTGTCATTCTGATAGGTTTCCCTTTATAGGTCACTTGTTGTTTTTCTCTTGTGGCTTTCAGAATTTTGTCTTTGTTTTGGGCATTTAGTGTTTTAACTATGATATGGCATGGAGAGTTTCTTGTCTGATCTTATCTGTTTGGAGTTGTATGTACTTCTTGTATTTGTATTGGTTTCTTTTTTTAGTTTGGGGAAATTTTCATCTATTATTCTGTTGAAGATCTGATCAATACCATTCTCTTGGGATTCTTCTCCTTCCTCTATTCCTATGATGTGGAGGTTTGATCTTTTCATAGTGTCCCACAGTTCCTGGTTGTTCCAATTTTGTGTATTTTTAATTTTTCATAATCTTTACTTGAGGTTTTTAGTTTGTTCTTGTTATTTCAGGTCTGATATTCTTTGTTCTGCTTCATCATTCTCTTCGAAGGCTTTCCATTCCTTTCCTTTGATTGGTTGAGTGTTTGATTCCTTTTTCATTTTCTTTCCATCTTCTGAATTTCTTTAGTATTCCCACTTCCTTTTGGAGCTTCTCAATTCTCTTCTCGTAGCTCTTTGCTTCACTGGTTGGTTTCCGTTCTTATCTTTGTTCAACATGGGATCTTTTCATGTTCCCACTTCTTCCAGAGCCTCGTCAGTCTCCTCCTCTCTCTAGGTCTTCGTGAGTTTTTTCATTCTTTTCTCTTACGTTACTTCTGACTTGTTCTTTGATAGTCTTTGATTTCTTTTGAGTTATGTCCAGAATCTGTGCTTTATAAATATGTTCCTGGGCCATCCCAGGGGGGTCCCACTGTAGGATCTCCACGGGGTTGGTAGAACTTGGTGTGGAATTATCTTAATTTTCGCTGTCTTCTTCGTGTCCCTGTGTCATGTGGGTTTCTTCTTTTTGCTGTAAAAATCCAATGAACAAAAAGCCTCTTCACTGTGTTGAAGGCTGGCTTTGCTTGCCCCCTTCAAATGGATGCTTCATTGTTTGTTTTGGATTGATGTTGTTTTTTCTCCTCTGTTCTCCTTGCTTCTGAAGAGGTTGACCTTCTAAGTTTTAAGGCTTTCTATTGAAGATCAACTCACTCTTCCCTTTCTGTTCGAAGTTTCTCCAAAGAACCCACTTGAACATTCCTTCCCCAATCCCAGTTGCGGGGGGGGGGGATTCCTGTTTAGCCCCAGTACTCTGTCTTTTGAAGCAATTTGAAGGCCAAAAGAAAGGAGCAACTATCCCCAGGCTCCAAGAATGAGAAATTAATAAAAGCATAACTGCAGAAGTAGAAACCCAGACCAAACCAACAATGGATAAAAGGAAGAACAAGAACACAGAACCTATCAGTGCATAACCTAAAATATATAATGACATAAACTCCCCAATCAAAAGACATAGACTGGGAGATTGGATTAGAGGACAGACCCATCTATATGCTGTTACAAGAAACATACTACCCTCAAGGATAGCACCGACTTAAGTTGAAAGGATGGTAAAAAATATTCCAAGCATAATGGTACCAAAAAGAAAGCAGGTGTGGCAATTTTAATATCAGACAAAATAAGACTTCAAAGTAATAAATAGGAGACAGATAAGAAAAAGACAGTCCAAATTATCAGTTGGGTTTATCAAAGGGAACAAATTGCACCAAGAAAATTTGCACAGTTATGATTATCATAATGGCATCAAAGCTCGGTGCACAACGGTTAAACCGATACTGTCTACTAAACACAATTCCTCCAGGACCACACAAGGCACGTAATTTAACCCTCACTCGCCTTAGAACTGCCCATAGGTGAGGGGGAGCTCAATACCCAATACCAACTGAGCCTATTGGACAGGTCAACCAGACAAACAATTAATACAAGAAGCTCTGAAGCTGAATGGATGAATAGCAAACGCCCAGACGAGATCATGTCACAAGACATCTTAAGGCTGGAATATTCTACCTAAATACCAGAGAATACCTTTCTCGATACTCAGACTTGAACTCCCAAAATGCGATGGACAATCCACTGGAGACAATTCAGAATCTGACAAGTAGCCAGTCGACAGAACTCACTACAAGAGAAGATTTGAATTAATTTTCAGTGCATTCTCATCAGAGCCACAATGCATAAGTACGCCTCAATATATCAGGCACACCAGCGATAAGCCCACCATGTTACACAGATGAACACATGGAACTAACAACACATGCTCTTGTGAATAAGGAAGGGATCAAGGAAGAGATGAAGAATATCATATAAAAGCATTCTTTCTGGGATACATCTGTATTAAAAACATTGCTTAGAATTGTATGTGGGCTGCGGTTCAGTGCATGAAACACTTGTGTATACTTCCCTCTTGAAGTGTTCTAAGGAAGTTTATAGTCCTGGTGCTACATTAGAAAAAACAGAAGAGCGACAATAAATTATCTAACACTGCAGGTAAGAATCACTTGAGAGGGACGAGAACAACGATGAAAAATTAAATGCAACAGAATAGAGACATTAAGCAGAATAACACAATCAAGCATGAATCAATGAAATAGAAAATGCAAAGAAAACGCTCACACAAATAAATCATGAATCAAAAAGTGTTGGTCTTTGAAATAATAAATGAAGATGACGAGACCTGCTAGCCCAGTTAACCAGATAACGAAAGAAGGAACAAACTCCAAATCAAGACATATCCTGGGGAAAGGGGAAATGATCACAGGACAGACAGATGAAAAACGATAACAGAAAGATCATATGGGAATCACTCAAAAGGCCGTATTGGTGGTGGTTTAAGTGTGTCCCACAAGGACTCTAGGTATTCAAAACAGGGTCACGTTTGTCCTCCAGTTGGTGGAGCTTTTTTTGGGAGGTCTTCGGGGTGGGTATGGCCATGCATGCGGCAGTGTGTCAGTGGGGCAGGGTTAGTGAGTTATTAACAAGTCCTCCGTGGTCTACAGTTGCTCTCCTGTGCTCCTGTGCCACCTGAAGAGTGAAGCTCTGGCATTCTCAGTCTGCCACCCCACCACCATCCCTCCCACAGTGAAAGGACTCTAATCTGCCTGGAACATCATGTAACTCAAATAAACTCTTCCTTTTAGAAAGTTCCTTGGTCTTGGGTTTTACACAGCAACAAAAAGATGACGTAATAACCTAATCTACTTGCAACGTTGATATGAAAACCTTAAAGAAATGATGAATATCGTGAATCCTGGGAATCACACAAGCTTCAACAAGAAGAGATCCACACGCTTAAACAGACCATAATTATAAGGAATTGAAGAAGTAATAAGAAAACCTCCCAACAAAAAGGCCCAGGCCCGATGGATTTTGACGTCAAATTCTATAAAAATTTCAAAACTTACAACCATCATCTACGCTCAAATTGTTTAGAAGAATACAAACAGAGGAATTCTCCGCAAATTCCTTGCATAGAAGCCATAGCATCCATCAAGCCAAAACAGCAATGATACAACCAAAAAGAGAGACATAGACCATCTCCTAATAACAGAGCAAAACATTCTAAACAGGATACTTGCAAAATCACATACAGACCCAATCAAGAAGATCATCCATCGAGCCAAAGTAGGATTACTACCAGAGACTGCAAGGATGGTTCACATAAAATCAAAATATCATAAACAGTAAATGGACTATAAGACAAAGACCACCAGATTCATCTCAATTGAATCGAAGACAAAACTTTTTTTAACAAAACTGAGCATCCCTGTCATTAAGGTCCTAGAGGAATCTAGGATGGAGGGACATTTCCTAATGTAATTCGAAACCAGTATACAGGAATACGCCAAGTTCACCAACATCATCCTAAATGGGGAAACAAATGACAGAAGCATCTCCCTTTAAAGAGTAGGAACTCACGCAAAGGCTGCCCCCTGGTCACCAAGCTCCTTGCAAGATAGGCACATAAATGCAAAAGAAAATTAAAGCGAGTACTAATTGGAAACAGAAAAGTCGAGCTATCCCTCTTTGTGGCTGATGATGATGAATTGTTGATAACTAAGTAATAAGGATATGAAAAAGTATAACACCAGAAAGACTTATAGAACTGATATAATGCTTCAAGTAAAGTGGCAGGATAACAAAGTAACCTAGAAAATTATCAGTTAGCTTTGCTTTACAACAATAACAAGCAACTGAAAAGGAATTCAAGGAGATCTCCCACTCACAATAGCCGTCAAAAACAATAAAATACCTAGGAACAAACTAACCAAAATCCTACAACAAAATTAAACCCCGAAGAAGGAAATTGAAGAAGACATCAAAGATGGACAAACCTCCCATGGATTGGGAAAATTAATATAGTAAATCCATTTCTACCCCCAACTCTTGTGGCAGAGTTAATGCCAATCCTGATTAAAATCCCCAAGAGTTTTTCTTTCACATGGCTTGGGAAAAAAATCCTTAATTTCATTTGGAAAGACAAAAGACCCCGAATACAAACCAGCCCTAAGCAAAAAGATCAATACAGGGGGATCTACATACCAGACTTTCAAACTATACTACAGGCTAGAGTCATAAAAAAAAAGCTTGGTACTGGCACAAAACAGACCTTTGACCAATGGAACAAAAACTGAAGATCCAAACTTGAGCACATACAATTTCAGCCAGCTCATATTTGACAAGGGACCAGAAGACACAATGGAGGAAAGACAGCACTCTTCAGCAAGTGGTGTTGGCAAACGGATCACCACTTGTAGAAGAATGAAATTAAAACCCCTACCTCTCGCCCTGTACAAAAGTCAACTCCAGATGGATTAAAGACCTCAAGCATAAACCCCAACTCTGAAGGCAATAGAAGAAAAGTCAGCAGCAGCCACAAGACATAGACGTAGGAAAAAGACATCCTAAATCAGACACACTACACAAGAATTAAGTTCGCAATTGACAATGAATTCTCATTAAACTCAAAAGCTTCTGTACATCAAAAAAGAACAAGAAAAGATGAAGAAAAACCCACAGAGTGGGAGGGAAAACCTTCACCACAGAAACATCTGACAAAGCCTTGATTTCCAGAAAATATACTCACTCAAAAAACAAAGAAGAAAGAAAACAAATGACCCACTCAATAGATGGAAGCAAAGCGAGCTTAAACAGAGACTTTACACAAGTGAGGAACTAGAGACAACATCACTAATCATTAAGGAAATGCAAATTAAAACCACTTTAAGATATCATCTCACTCCAATAAAACTGGCTAGGATCAAGAAAACAAATGATACCAAGTGCTGGAGAGGGTGTGGGGAAAGAGGAACACTCATCCACTGCTGGTGGGAATGTAAACACATACAGCCACTATGGAAAGCAGTGTGGAGAACCCTTGGAAGACTTGGAATGAACTTGCCACCTGACCCAGCCATACCACTCCTGGGCATGTACCCACAAGACTCATCTACCGCAGAGATACATGCACAGCCATGTTTATTTCAGCTCTCTTCACAATAGCAAGGAGCTGGAACCAACCCAAGTGCCCCTCAACTGACGAATGGGTAGAGAAAATGTGGTACATCTACACAATGGAGTTCTATGCAGCGGTAAAGAAAGATGACATCATGAACTTTGCAGGTAAATGGTTGCAGCTAGAAGATATCATGCTGAGTGAAGTAACACAGTCCCAGAAAAACAAACAATGAATGGTATCCCTCATCTGTGGATGCTAGCACCAATTACCTAATTGTATGGAAAACTGAGCAATGTCAATGTGATCTGAAAACAACTGTGTTCTTATATTGTAGAATTCCTTAAAAAAATAAACAAATAAAGAGAAAAAAAAAACTTGCCATGCAAGTAAGGACCTAAGTTTGGTCCTTGGAGTGCACCTAATGTGGGAAGAGGAAACCTCTGACTTCCACATGCTTGCCAAGGCATGGACACCACCACTCTACATCACATACAATAATACATATTATATATTATTATATAATTTATAATTCATATTATACATATTATACTAATACAGTGATAAATAAGTAAGTTAAAAATGAAATTTATGAAAAGAAGTACGAAATAATTACTGTAAAGTGATAGCTTTGAATAGGATTGAAACAATTCATTTTCCCATGGCTTTCTATGAGTAGGCTTTGCTTATGTGCTGGTGTGTGTGTAAGAGGGGGCTTTCCCCCATGGAAGATATGAAAGAATCAAATAGAAAGGCTTTACCTGAGCATTTAGGAGATGTATTTTAGGGTGGAAAAGAAAGGGACAGGAAACAGAAACATTTTGCCTTAACAGGAGAACTAGGTCTTCTAGGATTGACTTAAAAGGGTCCTCTTTGGGAGCTGGGGAAATGGCTCACCAGTTAACAGCACTGGCTGCTCTTGCAAAGAACCTGGGTTCAATTCCTAGCACCCATATGGAGGTTAAAAATCATCTGTAAGTCCAGTTCCAGGGGAATCTAATGCCCTCTTCTGGCCTCCATGGGCATTACATTATATGGATGCACTTACATACATGCAGGCAATACACTCATACAGACAAAATAAAAATAATAAATATATTTTTTAATTTTATTTTTAAGCCAAATTTTATTGAAGCTTTGTGCATTTCATACAAAATTTCCTAATCAAATCTAGACCATTCCCCCTTCCTTGCCCCCCAACTCCACCAGAGCTCATGCATTCTGCCAAACATGTTTTTCATCTTTTTCTCAGTCTCTTTTAATATTTTCAAGGCGTACATTTACTGTTTTGGGCAGAAGTTCACCATTTCAGTCAGTTCTTTGACCCAGTTTTTTTGTTGTTGTTCCTTCCAATTTGCATCACTCTAAAATATGCATATATCCACACCACACATATATCAAGATATGACATCATAGGTTTTAGCATCTTCAGCTTATGATTTTTTTAATTATTATTGTTTTTTTCTTTATTAGGCTGAAAGATGTCATGTTTTCCTTAAGGAATTGTTTGAAGGCTCCTCCTTGGCCAGCCCAAACAACCATCAGTCCTGCCCTTGTGCTCCATACTGGGGTCTTCCTTTCCCATGGTCACCAAATGAGGTCCAGCAAGCACCATATCCTATCTTTTTTTAAATTTAATTAATTAATTAATTAATTTATTTATTTATCTTTGTCTTTTCGAGACAGGGTCTCCCTGTAGCCTCAGCTGTCCTGTAACTCACTCTGTAGACCAGGCTGGCCTTGAATTCACAAAGATCCACCTGCCTCTGCCTCCTGAGGGCTAGGATAAAAGGCATGTGCCACCATGCCCGTCAATTTTATTTATTTTTTATGTATATGAATGTACTGTCTGCATGTAGGTTTGTGCACCCGTGTTGTGCAGTGCCATGGAGGTCAGAAGAGGGTGTCGGGCTCCCCTGGAGTTCTCCTGGAATTGGAGTTACAGACGGTTCTCAGCCACCATGTGGGTGCTGGGGATCCAACCCAGATCCTCTGCAAGAGCAGTTGGTGCTCTTAACTGCTAGGCCATCTCTCCAGCCCCTCACCATGTCCTATCTTGATCTTCCTGTACTGGCCTCCATGATACAGCCCGGGTAGTCCAACAATGGCTGTCTATACTCTGAAGAGGCTGAAACCCCAGTAGTTGCTCAGTCCACAATCTGGATGTCTCAGCAGTCCCCATCTGGCACTGAAGGTTTGGAGGATTCTGTCCTTCAGGTGGTCTCGTGAAATCCAATAAATATATTTTTTAAAGTCCCCCATATTCATTACCCCAGTGGAAAATGTCCCTCCTCAGCCTATTGTTTCTAGGCTTTCACAAAAAGAAACTTTCTTGATGGCTCCTCTTGCTATATTTTATTGAGGTTTGAAAGTGACAAGCATGTTATTGAATTCCAGATACTGTTTTCTAATTACTGGCTCCTTAAAGCCATGGATCCAAATTATCATACGGTTATCCTACAGCAGTCACTGCAGACTTGATTTTTTTAAATTAATTTTTATTGATGCTTTGTGCATTTCATACATAATCTTCCAATTCAGATCAGGCATATTTCCCTTTCCCTTCCCCCCCAACCCCACCCCATCCCAGATCATGTATTCTGCCGTAACTGTCTTGCATCTTTCTCTGTTTTTTTTTTTTTCATTTTTTAGTATAAGTGATAATCCATGAGTACAGCAGATGGTGCAAAACCAATCTGGCAGGCTGTTGTGCCCAAAAACACAGCAGCCCCACAATCCAGTGGGGGTGACAGGTTGTTTTGTTCCAAATCAAGATTCAAATGAGTCACAGACTACTTGCTTGTAGTTTCACCATTACCACCACCAATCGCGAGCCGAACATTCTTATTACCACACCCCCTTTTCGCAGATGTTGCCCTAGCTTAGAAAAGGGGCACACAGGTGAGATAGAAATAACCAGCCTCTCTCTCTGGAGCTGTTGACTTGGACTCTGGTCAATTCTGGCTGTTTCCTTTCATGGGCTGACAGTTGTCCAGATAACCTTTCGATCCTACTGATGAAGCACACAGCATATTAGTAGTATATAGTATGTTAAGCAGCTACTATAGTTATGGTAGGTTACTTTGCATAGACGAACATATCGTTTGGATGATATGTTAATCTATGAGTTACATTTTCCCCCCCCTGTTAAAGTCATACAGGTCTTGTGCTTATAACATGTCCTATAAACCTGTAGAGGATGTAAGCTTGTGGCATCAGCCATGGGTTATTCTCCAAGGAGAGAGCAATAGCCAATTAGATTGGATATACAGGCACATGGCTGACCTCTGCGTGCACAGTATTTCGCCCAGGCAGGTGAGGTGTAGCTGGTACTGACGTGTAGAGTCTTGCTTGACTCAGGGAGACCCGTATTGCTTCATTGGTTTAGCGGCCTTTGGAAACTCTCTGGCATTCCAGAGCCATTTGTACACTTGCATGTGCGGTCTCAAATACATCCCTCCATTGTTAACTTCCGGTCTTCGGCAGCAGGGTTTATGCCCTCCTCCTGCAGGTATCCCAATTAGAGCAAGGCCCTTACCTTTTGTGGGGCCTTGGATCCCCTGGCCAACATCTCCCCTGTGAGAACATCCATTGCTGGTGTCAGAGCCCTGCAATTAATATACTTTGCCTAAGTGCATACCCTAGCACTTGTATTATTATATTTGGTTCTGAACAGAGTATAATCTTTTCACAGTTTCCAATGTCTATTAGTCATTAAAGAAGGCATTTTTAACTGGTTTTATAAGAGATTACCTCTATAAGTAGATAGTTGTCTCCAATTTACATTGGAGGAACGACCTCATCAATCTCATATTTCTCCTGGTCTTATGGGGGGGGGGCAAGAAATCCTCTCATATCAAAAACCTTTGTGGCACCTAGAAGGTAAGTTTCATTAGACCCACATTATAAATAGTTTGTTCACTGTAGGATCCACACAATAGGGTTGTCTATGTTTATGGCAATCTAAGGCTTTTCTTCTCCTTTCAATTTCAGACGGAGGTCAACCTTTCAGTTTGCCACTTTTGGTACAGCCCTAGCTCAAAGCAAAGCTGTATCTTTTTATTTCTCAGTCGCCGTAAGTTGGTGACTTTTGTCCTGTTGAACAACAAATCTTTTCCCGTGTTATTTTTAAGATTGTGAATTGTAAGGTTGTTTGACAAAAGGTTGTCATGTCTGTCTGTACACCCCCCCCCTTTTTTAACCCATGAGTCTCCGAGAACAAGTTGTATTAACATAAACTAAATAGGGTGAATCAAGGCACAGATTTCATCTATTCACCCATGTTTTTTGGGTGACTATATATGATTAACTTGGGAAACAAACTTAATTTTTACGTTAAATCATCTTAATTTTATTGTGTGGAACCAATCCATAAAGATCTTTTCTTTTTTAATTTGGTAAATATTTATTGAGCACCTAATATGTGTAACACTGTGGTTGATGCTGGGGACTTAATAAGAAGCAGTGCTGACCATGTCTCCCTCCATGGAGCTTACAGCACAACAGAGAATAAACCAAGCGATAATATCCTGAGACAGAAGAGCTACAGTGAGCAAGAGCACCCAGCAGAGTAGGCTAGCCCAGCCCTGGGGGCTGAGGAAGGCCTCCAAAGGGAAGGGCCATCTGAGGGGTGGAAGTGATAGAGAAAAGGCTGGGGCAAGAGGAATAGCTGAGTCCAAAATGGGGCTGACAGAAAACACTGCACTTTTGGAGAAGAGAGGTTCTTTGCAACAAAAAGCACATCCAAAGATGGAAGGAAAAGGGGGAAGGCAGAGGCCTATCTTCAAATACCAGATAGACAGCCTTGTGGAAGAGAGATGGGGTTATTTTGTGAGCTGCTAGTGCCACAGAGCCAGCATCAAAGGGAAGATATTGAGGACAGATTAACTTATGACGATGGCTTCCTATGATTTTAGTTTAGTCTAGACTAAAATCTTAGGAAGCCATCGTCATAAGTTAATCTGTCACTGCAGAGATGGCCTCTGGAACACCAGAGAGTGTGTACCAAAGGCCACTAAACCAATAAAGCAAATACGGTCTCCCTGAGTCAAGCAAGACTACCATCCGTCAGACACAGCTACACCTCACCTGCCTGAAGATACGTGTCAGCAGTAGGCAGCCATATGCCTGTATAGTCCCAAATCTATATGCTATTGGCTCTCTCCTTGGAGGAATAAACCATGGCTGATTGCCCACAACACTTACATCCTCTACAGGTTAGAGAGTGTTTATAACCACAGATAAGCACCTGTCATATTTAACAGGGAAAATGAAATGTCATGGATCAACATATCTCAAACATATGTGCTATACCAAAGTAACCTACCATACACTAGTTAGTGTGTTTATACCACTATATCTAATTGTTTGTGCTTCATTAGTAGGATCGAAAGGTTATTCCTGGACACTTCAGCCCATGAAAGGAAACAGCCAGAATTGCACAGACGTCCAAGTCAAGCAGCTCCAGAGAGAGTGAGGCGAGCCTTACTTTTGTCTTCGTTGTCACACGTCACACTGTTGCGAGACTTATACGTCATGAGACCTAAGAAGTATAATAATGTTCTGACGCGAAGAGGATCTTCGGCATGGTAGCATCTTAGTTTAGGGGCTGCGTACTTCGGGGTCGAACTGTGGAACTACAGCAACGTAGTCTGGACACTCATTTGATCAACTTGATTGAACATACAACCCCTCACCCCCCACTGGAAGGTGGGGCTGTGGGGGTTTGGACACAACAGCCTGCAAATTGGTTTTACATGAAGGATGCTTGTACTCATGGATTATCACTTACAGCTAAAAAATGAAAAAAAAACTGAGAGAAATATGCAGGACAGTTATGGCAGAATGCATGATCTGGGTTGGGGTGGGGATGGGGGGGAAGGGAAAGGGAAATATGCCTGAACTGAATTGGAAAATGATGTATGAAATGCACAAAGCATCAATAAAAAAATGTTAAAAAAAAATAAGTTAATCTGTCGCATGCGGTGACCATGGTTTGACAGCTATTATCTCATTAGGTCCTCCAAATGACCCTGGAAGGCAATTTGATCTGAGAAAGCCCATCCAGACCAGATAAAGGAGAGAGCTCAAGATCATTCAAACAGGACAGGGTGGAGGGGAGAGTCTAAAGCCCACCACTCCAAAATTGGGACCAAGTTCTTATCCCCCAACCTTCAACAGCTTTTTTGTGGAAATCATGTTACACGGAACATATGGGTCTCTCAAAGTCTCTTGACTCTTCGGGCAGTTAACCGTTTGGCTAGGATACTCTACAGGATCCATTTAGTGATAGGAATCAATGGGACCCAGTGACCTTCTGAAGGTCTTCAGTTGGGTGATTCAGGAATCCAATAACATTCTAGCAGTAAGATGTATGAAACAGTCCTTAAAGAAGACTACCCTGTCCATCAGGGGTTGCTTTGTTGCCGTATGCACAGCTGATAAGCTTGCACAGCCACTCGTGGGGTCCCTTTAAGCGCTGCAGAAGCACAGGGTGGGTTGAGCACGGAGAGGGAGGCCTGGTGAAATGGACCGAATTAGGGCAGCGTAACTCTCCAATAAAGACATGCATCTTTCACAAACATCTGCTTTAGCTAATGCTGGCCTTGGGCAGTATTAAATTATGTATTCAGCTCTTAAACTATCACAGATTTGTGTTTTGAGAACATAACCGTGAGAAAATATTGTACCACCAGTGGAAATAAGCTCTGTTCATTTTTGCATTAAAATTTTGGGTGCATTTCTATAATAATTATTCATCTACTTTCAAAGGAAAGGGTACTATGGGAGGGCCACGTGGTTTAGAGTACACAGGAACTTCCCCCTTCTGGTATTGACTTACTGAAAAAGAGGACTTAAATTGACCTCTTTTGTTCACTACTCAGTGAGGAATCCAAATAAATGACCATAAATTACACAATGAATTAGAGACAGCAAAGCCTTGGAGAACTTCAGGTTCCACAGCCTGATAATTGTTGTCTTTCTTTTCTTAATGAATTGTTCCCTCAAAGATCTCAAATCATTATCTTGTTCATACAGACAGAGAAGGAAGGCTCCCAGTCGGGTTCCAGTGTTGTCTAAAAACAGAAAGGACCACAGATTCCCCATGTGAAGTCATCACCTGTGAGCTTTAAAGAGAGTTGTTCGTATGGAGAGAGGAGATCTCTCTTGTCTCATCGACCTTGATGATGCCAGGATCCCTATGTACTTTTCAAGACTGCCGTGTTCTGGGCTACCTGGTCCATGAATGGTGGACAGTTTCCTAAACAATAGTGCTCTTCAGGAAGGAGATGATCTGGGGCAAACACCAGGCAAAGGTGGAAGATAATAACAATTTCAGTAATAGTAACAATTCTGTGACCTGGGGAGCTTAATCGCCAACAATGGTCTCCTGCAGCACAAAGCCATGTTCTTCATTTGCTTCACTTAGGGCTCTTTACTGGTGTCTGAGGAAGAAGAGCATCCACTCTCAAGGCAAAGGCTAAGCCTGCAGAGGCTGCAGTCCCAGGCTCAGTACCAGTTGGTTTCCTTGTGTCTCCAGGTCTCCTGGATCCCCACTGCCTCCATCTCCTCTTCTCCCATTGTTTTAGCAAAGGCTCATCAGTTCTTTCTAAGGCATCTTTCACTGGATGTGTCCTTGGGGCCATCAATCCGTGTTTCAGAGATGATGCCATCTGCTCTGGGAAATTCAGGTTTGGGAATAATTCCTCTAGATCTTCTGGAGACTCGAACCCACTCGTCTGCCCTGGTCAATTTCCACTTGACCTCACTGGGTTTCCTGTGCACAGAGTCCACTACTTGTCCTGGTGGTGGAGCAAGGGAGCTTCACTAGGAATCACGGTTGCCCAGAGACCTTTGGTCTCGCCAGTGCAGCAGTAGCGAGTGTTCAACTCCTCCAGGACAGCCCAGTTCCACTGCCAGATGACTTGGAGCACTGTTCCCTGCTTCCCAGCATCCTTGCCTTCTAAGACTGCCACCACATCCCCAGGGAATAGGTGCCAGTATTCATCAGACTTGGGTTCCACCACCACCAAGTGCTGCCTTTTCCAAGGAGAGTTCTTAATAGCTCATGAGCCTTGACAGTTCATCCCATAACAGAAGTGTAGGGAAGCGCAGAGTGGCTTTGGATGCTAAGACCAAGGAGTGCAGAGGGACGCTGGCTAGATGCTTTGGAAATCTTACTGAAGACTTTCCCTGACTGCTTTCTGACTCCACTCACCCAACCCACTCTAGTCTTTTTTTCCTCTTTCTTTCTTTCTTTCTTTCTTTCTTTCTTTCTTTCTTTCTTTCTCTTTCTTTCTTTCTTTTCTTTCTTTCTTTCTTCCTTTATTTTTTCTTCTTTCTTTCTTCCTTCCTTTCCTCCTTTCTTCCTTTTTTTTGGCATTTAGACGGTGTCTTCTTGTAGCCTGGAATTCACTATATAGACCAGGCTGGCCTTACTCTCACAGAGATCTACTTGCCTCCATCTCCTGAGTGCTGGGATTAAAAGTGTGTGCCACCACAACCAGCTATACTGTTTGCATGTTATTATTTATTTATTTATTTATTTTTATTTATTTTTATTTATTTTAGATAGGGTCTCCCTTTAGTCCCAGCTGGCCTGGAGCTCGCTATGTAGACCAAGCTGGCCTTGAACTCACAGAGATCTGCCTGCCTCTGGCTTCTGAGTACTGGGATTAAAGGTGTGCACCCTGGGTATATACCCACAAGACTCATCCTACCGCAAAGATACATACACAGCTATGTTTATTGCAGCTCTCTTCACAATAACAAAGAGCTGGGACAAACCCAAATGCCCCTCAACTGATGACTGGATAACAAAAATGTGGTACATCTACACAATGGAGTTCTATGCAGTGGTAAAGAAAGATGACATCATGAACTTTGCAGGTAAATGGATGGAACTCGAAGCCATTATGCTAAGTGAAGTAACACAGTCCCAGGAGGGAAAAAATTTCTCTCTTTTGTGGATGCTGACACCAAATCCCCAGTTGGCAGGCAAATTGAGCAACTCCATTATTATAATTGTTTGTATCTGAAAGCAACTGTGCTGCTTTTTTTAAAAAAATATTTTTTATTTATTTTCACATGTGTATGAATGTATTGTCTGCATGTGGGTCTGTGCACCCGTGTCGTGCAATGCTGCGGAGGTCAGAAGAGGGTGTCAGATTCCCCTGGAACTGGAGTTAAAGACGGTTTTTCAGCCGCCATGTGGGTGCTGGGGATCGAACCCGGGTCCTCTGCAAGAGCAGTCGGCGCTCTTAACCGCTAGGCTATCTTTCCAGCCCCAGCAACTGTACTGTTATAATGTGAATCTCTTAATGGGCTCTAGAATTGACCTACCACTTATATTTACACAATGTAATTACCATATATGGGTAGAAGATATGTATTCATATTCTAGAGTAATATAAAATTAAAGGGAAAATGTGAGCCCCAAAACATATTTAGGAATTAACATACAGTTTATTCCCAGAGGTCATAATTTTGATACATATGTGTTGTTTATATAGGCATAATTTGGAGTAATCCAAAGGGGAGGGAACAACAACAACATAAGGACTGGCTCAAAGAACTGACTGATACAGATAAATTCTGCTTAAAACAGCAAGCCTCTGCAGAAAAAAAAAATCCTTGGAAACACTGAGAGAAAGATCCAAGACATGTATGACAGAATGCATAAACTAGGGTGGGGGGAGGGATAGGGAGAGGGGAAAGTATCCAAATTGGAATGAAAAATGATGTATGAAATATACAAAATTGGCCACACTCCTCCTGAGTTGTGCGTTGGCCCAGAATCATAATTAAGTTAAACCCTCCATTAAAACTCCATGTGGTTAAGTGAGTGGTCTCTCTGCTGCAAATTTACAACAATTTGAGGGGGACCCCCAGACCTTAACATAATATCTTGGGGGCTCATCCGGGATCCCCTAAAGACCACTGGAGGGACTAGAGACATTTGGCCGGCCAAGTCTTTTGGGTAAGAGAGTACTTTCACTTTGGTTCTGGTTAAACTCCAGTTTCTGGTCTGGGGCTCTCGGTTAGGAGAAACTGGATGCAGTATCGCTCCTTGAGCATGGAGACAGGGGACACCCCCACTCTCCTCTGGTAGAGTGCAAACAGGGGGTTTACCTCAGCCATTTGGAATCCAGGCAAGGGGTCCAGATTTTTGGTTCCATGCATGAAGCATTTCTTCTCTTCATGTCTGCATAGTCTTTGGTGTTTTCTTTATTCCGTTGTCTGTTGCTTTGACTTTCATACTCTGAGATTGCTTTCATTTTCATTCTCTGAGATCTCAAAATGGGAAATTCTAAATCTACTCCCACTCCTTTGTCCCTGGTCCTTGACCACTTTAAGGATTTCAGGAAGGCTACTGGATGGTCTGGCCAATTCTTCCCTTGGAGACTCGGATGCTTTGTGAATTGGAATGGCCAACCAACCTTCTCAGGGGTTGGATGGCCATTAGAAGGCTCTTTTGATAAAAAGCTTATTAATTGAGTTTTTCAAGTTGTTCTCAGAGACCCTGGGCATCCAGATCAGCAGCCATATATTATCACCTGGCAGGAACTCATTTGCAGTCCTCCCAAGGTGCAAGGCTGCACCCCTTTCTTCCCCCACCCCAGAGTCATGGTCACTAGGGCCACACAGTCCTCAGAACTTTATAGGATCTGGAATGGCGGTGGCCCTTTAGCTGAGCCTCTTGGCCCAACCTCTCCTTTGGCTCAGGGGTCCCCAGCTGCCATCAAACCTGACCCCTGCTCTGCTGGAAAATTTAGAGACTCCCCTGGGGCCCTGCCCCACCCAAAGCCATGTGAGCCTCTGTATCACCTACTGCAGGATACAGGAAAAGAAAGGGATCCAACTTTTTCCAAATTTAAAAGTGATAAGTATGTCTTATGTTTATGGTAACTGTTCTTATTTGTGCCTAAAATTCATGTAGCTCGTCTTTCATCTAAGTTTTTGTGTGTTTGTAATCCAGTCATTTTAATTGTCTCATGTTGGTTCTATCAAACAAAGTGGCCACTTCAAGTTTCCATCCTTTATGTGCACAGAATCATTTGTTTTGCCATGCCAAACCAGATACGCATGTACAAACTTTAAAATATGGATATTTAAAATGCATTTAAAGGCCTAAAATTTGGATACCATAGCCATCTCTAAATTTAAACACTTCACAACAGGTGGTAATTGTTTATAGGAGTCAGCCTCTGAGTTGACTGTTTAAGGATCCTATTTTTCTAGATGACTTTTTTGGGTTGTGTTTGCTTTCAAAAGGATTGTGTAAGGTAACTTGCTTGCTTTGAAAGTATTTTGTTCTGAATGTTCAGTCTACTTTGTGGGGTTTTTTGAGACCTCTGTGGGCCAGATTCCTGATTTAAAATACTAACTCACCTTCAGGGCTGGGAATAAATTCTGGGACTGGCTTTCATTCTGGGTGGCTGCCTCTTGGACTGGGTGTGGTGGCACACACCTTTAATCCCAGTCCTTGGGATGCAGAGGCAGGCAGCTCTTTGTGAGGCCAAGGTCAGCCCATCTGGTCTGCTTTGGTGAATTTCCACCAAGCTGCTAAAAGGACCAGAGATAAACTTCCTTTTGCTAGCTAGTAAAATTACATCAGCATTTAGTCAGGAATCTTGGTCTGGCCTGGGCGGAGGTCTTTGGAGCTTGGGGAATTCCTGATATCCCTAGACTGCCCATTTGTCAACTGTGTGGTTTCTGCTAGAGACCCATTTTGGGGTCTGGCGCCTGGATCAGTCAAGGTGCTGCACGGCTTCTGGGCGTGCATTATAGGAGGTGATCTCCAGGATGGTCTGTGTCTGGGAGGCAAAGGGACTTCCCTGGGTATGTGCCCTCCTTGCTGATCTGGCAGGCAGTCCCTCCAGCATGCTGTATGTTTGCATTTGTGGAAGAGTTGGTCTCAGAGAACTGGGTGAATCAAACTCATGAAAACTGTACTTCACTACATGCTTTTAGTCTCCATTGGATGAAGGTATTATATAAAATTGTTGGGATTACTTTAAAGATGTTAGAGAAGCCCTCTCACCCCAGGATCCTGATGTTTTGGATGTGTGCTTCAGTCTTTCTAAAACTATGGAACCTCAGTTCAGCTTATGAGTAGGAACCTATTTGGAGGGTGCCTTAAGCCCTCATACTTAGTGAGATCTTATTCTTGTATGCCTGATCAGAAAAATAAATATTTTTATGTGTATGAGTGCACTGACTGCATGTAGGTTGGTGCACCCGTGTCATGCAATGCCATGGCGGTCATAAGAGGGCTTCGGATTCCCCTGGAACTGGAGTTAAAGATGGTTCTTAGCTGCCATGTGGATGCTGGGAATCAAACCCAGTCCTCTGCAAGAGCAGTCATCACTTTTAATCACTAAGCCATCTCTCCAGACCCAAGAAATATAAATATTTTAATGGTATAACCTGGGTACCCTAAAAATATCTTGATAATTCCTTTGGTGTTCAAACTCTCTCCCAGCACTTGGGAGACAGAAGCATGTGTATATCCTGGTCTGGTTTGGGAGGAGAACTGATACCAGAATGGCCTGGGCCAGCCCTGTTCCTTGCCTCCAGGGGTGGGAGAGGGCAGCCTGGGATAGCTAGTGGGCTTTATTATGTTCCTGCAGTGATTTCCTGTCTGTTCCCCCCACCCCCTTCCTCTTCATAGGAAGCAAACATACCTCCTTGGGTTGAACTGCTGTCCTGCTGGTCTGGCCACTCATGGAAATTCCCCAGCCAGGTGTGGAGGGCCACACCTTTAATCCTAACATGGCTTCAATCCCAGCACAGGCAAGGTTTAGGTTAATGTCGGAAATACTGATTTTTGAAAAAAATGGAGTTTATCTAGCCCATCTCATTTTCCACCTCTTATTAAGTTGGAAACCCAGTTAGGGATATTTACTACATTTCTGAAAAAGCTCTAAAGTTTTGGTTTTAAAACTATTTTGTCATGGCATTGTGTCTAACCACAGTATTATTTTGTGAGAGTGCTTCTTAGTATTTCTTCACAACTAAGGGTCAATCTGTTTATGAATGTTGTTATGTCTCATGGTATTAAGAAAGGAAATGAGAAGGTGAGAAAAATGTTAGAGAGATTTAGAAATGGAGATATTTTTAGTTAGGATTTATAAGAAGATGATGAGAAAGTCGATGCAAGTGATAAAAGTCTGAGTGGTTTGTTATGGAAGGTAAAAGGTGAGACTGTATGAATAAGCTTATTTTTCTAAGGTTCAGTCAACTAGTTTAAGAATCAAAATGTATAACTAGTCAAGCTTTGTTTAAGGGTGTTCAGTTTTTGCCCAATCTTTATCTACACATCACATGGTACTTATAGTGGGTTACCTATGGCTACTGAAAATGTACTTTATGTTTTTTGCAAGAGTTGCTTTTGATATTTCCTTTGATTTAACCAGATAATTTGGCTCAAAAACCTAGGTTTTATCTTCCTGAATCAGCTGCATGCAATCCAGAAGAAGACAGTTTGTATGGGCTTGGTAATACTTATTAGTTTATTTCCTGTTTGTGGTATGTGGTACAGCTCCTGTCTTTCTGGAAAAACTATAAATCAGGATAGGGGTATGAAAAAGAAAGAGATTGTTCCTATTTGTAGTAATCGTAGTGAACAGTTTACATTTAAAATAAGCCTCCATCTATATGTTGTCTATAAGAAACTCATCTCACTCTCAAGGATAGGCATCAACTTAAAGTGAAAGGATGGAAAAATATATTCCAAGCAAATGGTACCTAAAAAGAAAGCAGGAGTTGCTATTTTAATATCAGACAAAATAGACTTCAAAGCAGAAGCAATCAGAAGAGACAAAGAGGGCCATTACATCCTTATCAAAGGGGAAAATTAACCATGAAGACTTCACAATCATGAATATATATGCACCAAACTCCAGTGCACCAATATATATAAACACTACTCTACAGGACCTCAAGGCACAGATTAACCCCAGCACACTCATAGTAGGGGACTTCAGTACCCCACTGAGCCCTTTGGACAGATCAACTGGACAAAGAATAAACAGAGAGACATCTGAACTGAACAATACAATACAGCAAATGGACCTCATGGACATCTTCCTCTGAATATTCCACAGAAGCACCAGGGAATACACTTTCTACTCTGTACCCCACATTCTCCAAAACTGACCACATACTTGGACACAGAAAAAATCCTCAACAAATACAAAAAAATTAGAATAATTTCATGCATTCTATCAGACCACAGTGCAATAAAGCTCAATATCAACACCAGGATAAGCCCTCCAGTCCAATTTCCTCTAGGACTTTAATCATGAAGGGATGCTGGATTTTGTTGAAGGCTTTTTCTACATCAGTTGAGATGATCATGTGGTTTTTGTCCTTCAGTCCATTTATGTGTTTTATGATATTTACTGATTTTCGTATGTTGAATCATCCCATCTCTGGTATGAATCCAACTTAGTCATGATGTGGGTCTTTTTGATGTGGGTCTGTATGCGGTTTGCAAGTATTTTGTTGAGAATTTTTGCATCTGAGTTTATTAATGAGATGGGTCTATAGTTCTCTTTTTGGTCGTATCCTTGCCTGGTTTTGGTATTGGAGTGATGCTGGCTTCATAGAAGGAATTTGGAAGATTTCCCTCTGCTTGTATCCTTCTGAACAGTTTGAGTAATAATGGTTGTAAGACCTCTTTAAATGTTTTATAGAATTCTGCTGTGAAACCATCTGGGCCTGGGCTCTTTTTAGTTGGGAGGTCTCTTGTTACATTTTCAATTTCTTCATATATTATGGGTCTGTTTAAGCTGTCAATCTCTTCTTGGTTTAGCTTTGTTGTTTTCCCAGATTGCAGATATTCATCCATTTCACTTAGGTTTTCAAATTTAGTAGAGTAAAGGTTTTTGAAGTATTCCTGTATGATTGCCTGGATCTTTTCATTTTCTGTTGTGATATTTCCCTTTTCATCATGAATTCCATTGATTTCGAGTTGCTCTTTCTTTCTTTTAATTAACTGGGCTAGAGGTCTGTCTATCCATGCTCATGGATTGGAAAAATTTATATAGTAAAAATGTCCATTCTAGCCAAATTAATATACAGATTCAATGCAATTCCAATTAAAATCCCCAAGACATTCTTCGCAGGGTTGGAAAAAAAATTCTTAAATTCATATGGAACAACAAAAGACCCCGAATACAGGGCGGATTTCTATACCAGACTTCAAACTATATTACAAGGCTATAGTCACAAAAACAGCCTGGTACTGGCAAAAAAAAACCAGACCTGTAGACCAATGGAACAAAACCAAAGATCCAAACTTGAGCACATACAATTTCTGGGGCTGGAGCGATGACTCAGCAGTTACAAGCACTGACTGCTCTTGCAGAGGACCCGGATTCGATTTCTAGTGCCCACATGGCAGCTAAGAACTGTCTTTAACTCCAGTTCCAGGGGAATCCAATGCCCTCTTCTGACCTCTGCAGCATTGCACAACACTGGTGCACCAATCTACATGCAGACAGTACATTCATACACATAAAAAATAATAAAATTAAAAAAAAAACAATTTCAGTCACCTCATATTTGACAAGGGAGCCAAAAAGACTCAATGGAGGAAAGACAGCAACTTCAGCAAATAGTGTTGGCAAAACTGGATCCCCACTTGTAGAAGAATAAGATTAACCCCCCACCTCTCACCCTGTACATAAATCAACTCCAAATGGATCAAAGACCTCAATGTGAAACCCAAAACTCTGAAGGTGATAGAAGAAAAAGTTGGCAGCAACTTACAAGACATAGGCATAGGAAAAGATTTCCTAAATCAGACAGCAGTTGCACAGGAAATAAGGTCAACAATTGACAAGTGAGACCTTATTAAACTCAAAAGTTTATGTACAGCAAAAGAAACAATCAGGGGAGTGAAGAGAAAACCCACAGAGTGGGAGGAAACCTTCACTGCAGATACATCTGACAGAGCATTAACTTCCAGAATTTATAAACTACTCAAAAAACAAAGAAGTAAGAAAATAAATGACTCACTCAAAAGATGGAGTAAAGAGCTGAGCAGAGACTTCACCAGTGAGGAAATAGAGATGGCTGAGAAACATCTTAAAAAGTGTTCAAAAAAAAGTGTTCAACATCACTAATAATTAAGGAAATGCAAATTAAAACCACTTTAAGATATCATCTCACTCCAATAAGACTGGCTAGGATCAAGAAAACAAATGATACTAAATGCTGGAGAGGGTGTGGGGAAAGGCGAACATTCATCCACTGCTGGTGGGAATGAAAATTTGTACAACTATTGAAAGCACTGTGGAGAACCCTTAAAAGACTCAAAATGAGCCTACCACCTGACCCAGTCATACTACTTCTGGGTATATATCCATCAGACTCTTCCTACAGCAGAGATACATGTACAGCCATGTTTATCACAGCTCTTCACAATAAAGAGCTGGAACCAACCCAAGTGCCCCTCAACTAACGAGTGGATAGAGAAAATGTGGTACATAAGAGTTCTTTGCAGAAGTAAGGAAAGATGACATCATGAAATTTGCAGGTGAATGGATGGAACTAGAAGATTTCATGTTAAGTAACACAGTCCCACAAAAACAAAAGATAAATGGTATCACTCATCTGTGGATGCTAGTACCAAGTACCTAATTGTAAGTTGTGGTGGTTTGAATGGGAATGTCCCACATAGGCTTGAAGTATTCAGGCATTTTGTCCCCAGTTGGTGGCGCTGTTTTGGAAGGTCTTGGAAGGTGTGGCCATGCTGGAGGAAGTACATCACTGGGGGTGGGATTAGAGAGTTTAACAAGCCTTGCAGGCTCCAGTTGTTCTCTCTTGACTTCCTGTGCTCATTGGAGATGTGAACCTCGGCTTTCTGCTCCAGCCCCAGCCACCATGCCTCCTGCCACAATGGACTCTAATTCCCTGGGACAGTCAATCCTCAACTGTTGACTACTGTAAGCAGAGCTTAATGGGCCATTCTAGTAGAAGCCTGGAAGAAAGCATTTCTGCAAAAAATGTAGTTCCAGAGCAAAATAGTTAGGCAGTGTATTAATCACTTTTCTGTTGCTGTGATAAAACCACCATGAGCAAAGGAACTTATAAAAGGAAGAGTTTATTTGAGTTTAGGATTGATGGTTCCAGGGAATCAGAGTCCATTGTGGCGGGAAGCATGGTGGCCGGGGCTGGAGCAGGAAGCTGAGGGTCACATCTCGCAATGAGCACAGGAAGGAGAGATGGGGAGAGGAGGGGGGAGAGCGAGAGAGGGAGAGCGAGAGAGACAGAGTCTGGACACAACAAGGCTTGTTAAACTCACAATCCTGCCCCCAATAATGTACTTCTCCAGCACAGCCACAACCTTCTTAAAGACCTCCAGCAACAGTGCCACCAAATGGAGATAAAGTGTCTGAATACTTAAGCTTATGGGGGACCTTCTCATTCAAACCACCACATTCCCACTCTGGCAGCAACTGGTATATTCTGGCAAAGAGTCTGGCCACAATTTGCCCACAGCCCAACTGCTTGCCTGATGCTAAGTTGAAAAAGCACATGGACTTGGCTGGAGAGATGGTCCTAGCGGTTAAGAGCGCCGACCCACTCTTAAAGAGGACCCGGTTCGATCCCCAGCCTCACATTGCGGCCGAGAACCGTCTGAAACACCCATTCCAGGAGAACTCCAGTTTCCAGGGGAATCAGACACCCCTCTTCTGACCTCTGCGCATTGCCGACTGGGTGCACAAACCTGCATTGCAGACATTACATTCATACACATTACAGAACTAAATTAAAAATATAAAAAAAATATTAAAAAAAACAGAAAAGAAATAGGCACTGGACTAATGTCTTTGGCGGAGGATATTTCAGGACAACTTATGACGCAATGTGGTATGGCTATACTGGTGAATATGTGCAGATCTTCACAGTGAAAAGGAGCCCGATTGGCGGCAGAAAAGAAAGCAGAACTTGTTACAGTTTGGATCTGCAAAATGCACTAGGAAGATTAAATGGTGGATGGGGCCAAAGCATTTTGAACGGAGAGTGCCCCCTTTGATAAGGAGATAAAGGTAGGAGAGGCCTTCTCTTTTACATGTAGCAATGGAAATGTAGATTAAAGTGATTCAAGAGAGGCCTAGATATTTAAAACTAAACAACAAAAACCAGTACCTCCAGAACAAGCCCACACCCAGCTAAGCTCCAACTTTGAAAGGAAAAAATGAAAGGGGTTTTCTGCTCCAAGTCCAGGGCAGAGAAAAGTTGCAATGTGGTTGAAATAAAGCAGGTCCATCCCAAACTTGCAACACAACTCGACATTTCATTTCAATGGTGTGGCTTTAGAGTCATGAAGGATGCAAGCAGTGAAGGGGTCATTCAGTTCTTTCCTCCATGTTGGTCAGAGAGTTGCCACGGCAAGGCAGAAGCAGCAGGGGCATCCCTGCATAAAGAAGCCCTGAAGGCCATTGCATGAAGCTGTGAATTGTGACAGACTGGTGGCAGTGGAGACCCCAGAAGGAACTTGAGATGCCAGACTGATGAATATTTGCCCAGGATAGCTACAATGAAGGGAGTGGTTACCAAGCCTAAGAAAGAGAATATGTGGCAAGCAAAGCTGAAAGACTGAGCCTCTAAGCCCTTTGGAAGTTAAAGTCCCAGAAATCGCACATGGAGCTACTGGACTTGGTTGTTGCCCTGCTGGTTTTCATCTTGTTTTTTTGGTAGTATTCTCACTATGCCTCTATCCCTCCCTTTTGGAATGGGATTGTAATAGTTCGTTCCACTGTAATGTTGGAGAGTACGCAATTTTTCTGTTTGATATTTAACATGCTTATATGTGATTAGTCTTTTGATTACGAAGGTGTTTGACAGTGAATTGTTAGACTTTTGAATGGCATTGAAACTGTTAAAGACTATGGGGACTTTTTAAGTGGACTAAATGCATTTGCATTTTATATGGTCTGAGCCTATGGGGCCAGGGCAGTGGAATGTGTGTCAGTTGATAGAATTCCCCATAGGCTTCAAGTATTCAACATTTAGTCCCACATTTGCGTAGCTGTTCTTGGAGGTCTTAGGAAGGTGTGGCCAAGCTTGAGGAAGTACATCACTGGGGGGTGGCTACTGAGTTTAACCAATCTTGCATGGGTCCAGTTGCTCTCTCTTGACTTCCTATGCTCATTGGAGATGTGAACCTTGGCTTTCTGCTCCAGCTCCAGCCACCATGCCTCCTGCCACAATGGACTCTAATTCCCTGGAACCGTCAATCCTAAACTCAAATAAACTCTTCCTTTTATAAGTTCCCTTGGTCATGGTGGTTTTATCACAGCAACAGAAAAGTGACTAATACATAAGGTAAACTGAACAACATTAATGTTATATTCCTTGCGATCTGAAAACAACTGTGCTCTTATATTGTGAATCCCTAGACAGATTCTAGAACTAACCTACCATTTATTTTCAGATTTTTGGATTTTTGGTATATGATGGTAGGTATTTATGCATCTTTTAGAGTAATATAAAATTAAAATGGAAACATGAAAATCAAGAAACATGATATGGAAATAACATACAGTTTGTTTTCAGAAGTTGCAATTTTAATATAAGTGTCATGTATCAGGCTGGTGTAACTTAGCCTTTCTGGGTGCTTAACAACCATACTTAATGCCTATACCAATTTCACTGAGGGACGTAAGGGATAACTTTGTTCCTTGCCCTCAGTGGTCAACTAAGTCTTAGGGGACTATGCATGGGGGCATCTCTTGAAATGTTCTGCAAATGTGGGTCACCAGTCTTCCTGTTCAGGGAGGTCTTGGAGATCCACTAATGGGACTTCAGCCAGTGTCTAGTCTATAAAGAGGAAAAGTCTCCTCATGCTTTCTAGCAAGACCTGATTTTCTCCTCGAGTGGATGGAACTTGTAAATAAAAAGCTGAAAGGAGCCAGGGGCTCCCACCCTCCCCCCACAAAAAAAAACCCCTGAGGATCAGATCCTCAACTGAATTTAAGAAAACAAAAACCTAAAATGACCAAAAGAAAAAGAGAGACCACTATGGTTTGGCCTGTCTTCAATTCTTACTGGCAAGTGCATCAACTCTGTGACTGCCACTGCTTTTGCAATTCTTCACAGACATGAAACACAGCTTTTTAACCCTCCAATATGGACTGAAGACTCATGTCTCTCCAAGAATCCTCCAAACCTTCAATGCCAGATGGGGACTACTGAGATATCCAGCTTGTGGACTGAGCAGCTACTGGGATTTCAGCCTCTTCAGAGTATAGACCGCCATTGTTGGACTACCCAGGCTGTATCATGGAGGCCAGTACAGGAAGATCAAGACAGGACATGGTGCTTACTGGACCTCATTTGGTGACCACGGGAAGGGAAGACCCCAGTGTGGAAGACAAGGGCAAGATTGATGGTTGTTTGGTCTTGCCAAGGAGGAACCTTCAAACATTTCCTTAAGGAAAACATAACATCTTTTAGCAAAAAAAAAAAAAAGAAAGAAAATCCTCCAATTCAGGTAATATGTATATGTATGTATGTATGTTTGTATATAATTATGTATATATATATATTTATATATATTGAAGCAATACAAGTTAGAGAGAACATCAACAAAAGAACTGGAAAAAAAACCTCTGGAAAACTCAGAAATAGATGCAAGACATGTATGGCAGAGTGCAGGAACTCAGGTGGGGTGGGGAGCATGGAAAAGGAAGTGACTCTAAATTTGATTGAGAAATGATATATGATGTATGGAAAATTTAATAATAATAAAAATAAATTTAAAAAAGAAATACACAAAATTTCAATTAAAAAAAATTTTTAAAGGCATGTACCACCACGCCCAGCCTACGACGGTTCTGGTTCTGTGGATACTGGGGATTAAACCCAGGTCCTCTGCAAGAGTAGTAGTTGGCACTCTTTTTTTAAATTTTTTTAAATTTTATTTATTTCTGTATGTGTATGAATGTACTGTCTGCATACAGGTTTGTGCACCTGTGTCATGCAATGCTGCAGAGGTCAGAGGAGGGTATTGGATTCCCCTGGAACTGGAGTTCTCCTGGAATTGGAGTTTCAGGCAGTTCTTGGCTGCCATGTGGGTACTGGGGATCGAACCCGGGTCCTCTGTAAGAGCGATCGGCGCTCCTAACTGCTAGGCCATCTCTCCAGCCCCCAGTAGTTGGCACTCTTAAACCTCTGAGCCATCTCTCCAGTCTCTGACTTTTAATCCCAGGGTCCAGCACAGTGCCTGATATGTGTTTTGCTGCTTACTACACATCCCCAAGTAAAGCTCTGGACTTGTGCATCCCTTTTCTGATCTGCAGCCTCCCTACAAAACCAGGAAATCCACAGAGCTTTTTTGCTGTCAACCATCTTTGCAGAGGGAAACGGATAGCTAAGGAGCCCTGGCTTATGATGTCAAATCAAATCCTTGATTTTCAAGGGTCCTGCCAAGGATCTGTCCTGTCCTTTCCCTCTAGAACAGAAGGTGGCACACAAGTCGCTTGGCAGACAGAAAGCTGGGCCAACGTACCCTAGCCCTTTTCCGCCCTGACGGGAGAACTTGATTTCAAACTGAGCACAGGAAAGCATTGGAGCCCATGCCCTGCGTGGCCAGGTCTCCAAGTTCCACTGGTCTCTGAGAAAGTACAGCCTGCCCTTCACCCTTCCTCTGCTGCTGAGCTTGACTGCTAGCCTCGGCTACACTCTCCTGGTACCCAGCACCAGCCGCCATCCAAGAACTCCCCTGGGGAACAGTCTGAAGCACAGTCTTCTGTGTTCCTGAAACATGCACCCAGTTCTGTGCTGGGGAACCTTGCAAGGCCCAGCCTGAAGTTAGGAATGGGCTTTCCTCTCCATCTTCTGCAAAGGTGACCTAGAACCTCGCTGAACACAGGCTGGCTAGAAACAGTCAAGACTGTCTACCCAGGCTCCAGACGCAAGAATCTTTTGGCATTTTGCTCTCTCATCTCTGTACTCTGCCTTGGAGGTATTAAGTTCAACCCAGTGACAACCATGGCCAATGGCAAGCTAGATCCCACACTGTGCTGCTGTGATCCAAGGGCCTCGAAGCTGGCCCCAAGGGTTTGGGAGACTGAACACACTGCAGTTGACTAGGCAGGCTTGATAGGGAGCCGGACTCAGCTATCAAGAAGCCCATGGAAGCCATGATGAACCCAGAGGGTACTCACAAGGAGTCCATTGTCCAGTCCCCCACAGACCAGCTAGACCAGAACCTGTGGAAAGGTGGGAAGAAAGCCAGGCTTGTTGAAGGTCATGGTTATGAAGCCAGAGCTCAGGAGAGACCTTCCAGATATGTTGATCTTTATCTGTTAGAGGAGGTGATACTGCCTGTGAAGCCAGCAAAGGCAGGAGAGGAAAGCATGGGATCTGGGGAGTGGCCAGGGGACACAAGTCATTAGTGCCGTGGTGCTAAGACTTCTGGCCAGGAGTGGTTCCATGTGTTGGACATATCTATGATCCAGAGCCACCATGATACAGACTTTTACGACCAACTGTCTGGGAGAACCTTGCCTGAACATTCAACAAAAACATACAATTTCACCTTTACTTCCTGAGTTGGACCCCAAATCAGAACACATCAGATCAAAGTTCTGTATTTTAGTCATTTTCCAAAAACATTGAAAGATGGAGTGATAGCAAGTTGTAGCTGAGCAATGCAAAGTTAGAAATAATAAAAAAAAATTGGGTTCTGCAGTTATGAGCACTGGGTGCTCTTACAAAGGGCCCAGGTCCAGTTCCCAGTACCTTCATGGAGGCAGGCTAACGACTGTCCCTAACTAAAGTTCTACAGGATGTGGCACCCTCTATTGGTCTGTGCTGGCATGGCACACAGGTGATGCACATGCAAAACATACACAAAAAGTAAAATTATACAAATAAATAAATGTAAAAAGCTCAGTGAAGCCCTGGAGTCAATCTCCTGCAAAATACAAAAACACACACATAAAACTGCTTGCAAGATCTGATTTAAGATTTGTGAGCGTGTGTATGTGTGTGTGTGTGTGTGTGTGTGTATGTTTTTATAGTGCAAGATTTGAACCCAGGGCCTCACACAGGACTCAAACATTCTACCATATAGCTCCATCTCGGCCCTATGGAAGTAGTTTAAACAAAGATTCTGGTGTGGTTCCAGTGATTCTTCTTTCACGTCAAGGTCTTTATTTGGTTAGCCTGTAGATGAGATAGGAAGTGAGCTAACAGGAACCAACTGAGAGAATATTATCTCGGCCTAAGCTAAACAAAGAAAGGTACAGATTCAATTGAGTCTCGGGAAAATAAGCTTTATCATTTACAAAGTACTGAGATATTAGATATCCCGTGTGATCTGAGTGGCTTGAGGGGCTTAGAGAGGGGTCTGCTCACACAGAAACATGATCTCCGGAGAGCAGCCAGCATTACGGAGCTTAGTGTGGAAGCCGTCTCAGTCTCCCATCTTCCCTTTCTGGGAAATCATTCCCATTATGACTGTTTGTGACTAGAATGTAGTTCCAATCCACAGCGTTACCATCAGAGCTTCCTCTGTGTCCAGGCCTCGGAATTACCTCCGCAGTACGCCCCAGGCAAATTACTTCCGATTAGAAAGTCTTCTTTAGTGGCTCATTTTTTTCCAAATATGTAATTTTGGCCAAATGATATTAAGGGATTTAAAAAGATATCATTACATTAACTGAAATTATTACTATTTTAATTTGCCTGTAAAGCCTTTATTTCAAGTATCATTTCTTATAACTTGCAACTCAGTGGGTATCATAATCCTGATAGAATTTGAGCAACTTGATAGCCTGAGACATTTTGGAGGAATCTTCCCCCACAGAAAATCAGCCTAACGAGCACTTCTAGTGTCGACTGTGAACAGCTATTTTCCACACTCTTAAACTACATGGCTGCACTCGGGACTCGGCCATCTTTTTATTTTTTTTTTATTTTTTATAATTTTATTTATTTCTGTATGTGTATGAATGTACTGTCTGCATGCAGGTTTGTGCACCCGTGTCGTGCAATGCTGCAGAGGTCAGAAGAGGGTGTCGGATTCCCCTGGAACTGGAGTTTCAGACGGTTCTCGGCCGTCATGTGGGTGCTGGGGATCGAACCCAGGTCCTCTGTAAGAGCAGTTGGTGCTCTTAACCACTAGGCCATCTCTCCAGCCCCCTCAGCCACCTTTTTAATGTAACAACTGGTGTTCTGTTCCTCCCTGAGCCTGACCCCCAACAATCATTGTCCAGTCACACCTAGCCAATTCATGGAATGGATGGACTGAAGAAAAAGCCAAGAGGCTGAGCCAGCTTCCTGAAATAGTAAGTTTCAAGATGAATTTCTGCAACAGCCACCTTGAAATGCAAAACAATGAAACGTAGAATTTTCAACCAGCCAAGACTTTGCCAAGAGTGAACTATTTGTGGGAGAAACTCGTATGCCAGAGACGGAGAGAGCAAATTGCTGATAGAGACGGAACTAAGCACTCTATATTAACATGCAGTGTGCAAAACGTGCAGGGTGCATCCTCCACCTCCCACATGCATCCTGCATGTCCATGTGCAACCTCCATGTCCGCATGATTCCTCCATCCTCCACATGCATCCTCCATCCTCCACATGCATCCTCCATCCTCAACACGCATCCTCTATTCTCCACATCCTTCCTCCATTCTCCACATGCTTCCTCCATCCTCCACATGCATCCTCCATCCTCCACATGCTTCCTCCGTCCTCCACATGCATCCTCCATCCTCCACATGCTTCCTCCATCCTCCACATGCATCCTCCATCCTCCACATGCTTCCTCCATCCTCCACATGCTTCCTCCGTCCTCCACATGCTTCCTCCGTCCTCCACATCCATCCTCCATCCTCCACATGCTTCCTCCATCCTCCACATGCTTCCTCCATCCTCCACATGCATCCTCCATCCTCCACATGCATCCTCCGTCCTCCACATGCTTCCTCCATCCTCCACATACACCCTCCATCCTCTACATGTACACTCCATCCTCCACATCCATCCTCCGTCCTCCACATGCTTCCTCCGTCCTCTCCTTGGCATGTCTGTAGTCCAGGTCGACCTTGGGATTTCACCTCTTCTGCTCTAGACACAGCTAGAAAATATATATGGTTAGAATTTGTATCTATCTTACTAAATTTCATATTACATAGGTGATATACTTTTAAAAGCATGGCTATAATAAAAATGGGCATTGTTATGGGCTATAAACAGAAACAAAGCAGAAAGTATGACATCAGCCAGGGTTCTGCAGGGTTCTGGACACTGATGCAGTCAGGACTTGGAAAGAATTGTTTCCTGAGGGAGAACATGGACAAACCATCCTATGTCCAACCATGGGCTGCTCTGTGCTTTCCTCATGCAACTGAGGGCTGAGTCAGGCTTGTGTGAAAGGAGAAAGAAAAGTCTCTAATGTTGTAGCCTGGCCATGGGGACATGGCATGGCTGTGGGGATGGTGGTAACAGTGAAGAACAGCACTAGATCCCTGGGGCCATTCCACCACCTTCCTGTCTCTGGACCTGGGACTGTGCCAACAGCACATGGGGCTGGGCACTGAGAGACCACATGAGGATCAGTGGTCCTAAAGATGCTCCTTAGCATCCACAAATGGGTACAAAGAGATGGAACAGAGACAGCAGTAAATCTGACCCACAAAAGGCTGCACACTAAATAAAGTAGAAACCACTGTGGCCTTCGGTGCATGTGTCAGGGTTTCAAGGAAGAAGCCACTCCTTGGGCTGGAGAGATGGCCTAGCGGTTAAGAGTGCCGACCGCTCTTACAGAGGACCAGGGTTCGATCCCCAGCACCCACATGGCGGCCGAGAACCGTCTGAAACTCCAATTCCAGGAGACCTCCAGTTCCAGGGGAATCTGACACCCTCTTCTGACCTCCGCGGCATTGCACGACACGGGTGCACAAACCTGCATGCAGACAGTATACTCATACACATAAACAAATAAAAATTTAAAAAATTATAAAAAAAGAAGCCACTCCTTGAGGACACCTGTCTCTAAGTAGCGTATATTGTAAAGGAGGAAGCTGGAGATGCCGGATTACTCCATCCTCCCTCCTTGGGCAGGCCTTCGCTGAGTAACATGGTGTCCTCTGAAGACTTTATGTTGTGGTCACAGGAAACAACGTACTTCTCCCCCACCCCCACCCCCCAGGAAATCCCTCAGACCCTCATTCAGAAGGTTCTCTTGTTTGCTTTTGGTCCTGCTGTGTATCAGGCTAGAGGTGGCTCCTCTGAGGCATTGAATAGAATCAACAAGGCTGAGGATCCACTCTCCGGAAGACTGACCAGCTGTGGCTGCCTCCTCTTCTTCCCACAGCTGAAGAAAATGCCAGATTTCAAAGTTTGGGGCTGTGCTCATAACTCCTCACTTACTGAGATCATAAATGGAGATTTAGAGACATCCTTCACCTTTTGCTTAAGTTCATGATGTAATCCATCCAGCTCAGTCCCTGGAATCCACAAGAAAATGTATAACAGAATAACAGACTCTCATCAACTTTTCTACCTAGCAATTACTTCTCAGGAACATTATACACTGGTTCATTTTTCCTTTAGTATCAGCTTTCAATAAACAATATATGCTATCAGAGAGGATGATGAATCAATGTCAAAAGCCGAAGCAGAAAAAGTTTGATATGGAAAGAAAGAAAATTTAAGGAGCATGAATCATCCTGGGTTGAAGCCACATGGCTCAGTGCAGGTCTGCCAGAGCCAGTCAGATACAGAATACCCCATCCCTTGGCCCTAAGCTGTAGTGGGGTGGCATAGATGGCATTGCACCGTGGCGTGGTGCTAGGGTCCTTTATATCCCATACTCAGGACTGCTCTATTATCATTGAAACTGTGGGGGAAATGGGCTTTCCTGAATTCTTTTCACTTGGTGTTTTGGGTTTAAAACATTCTAAGCCAGATGTGGTAGCACATGTTTTAATTCCAGCACTCAGGAAGCAGAGACAGGCAGGTCTCTGTGAGATTGAGGCCAAGCTAGTTTTTATAGTGAGTTCCAGGCTAGCTGGGGCCCCAGGGAGACCCTGTCTCAAAAATAAATGGAAGGAAGGAAGGAAGGAAGGAAGGAAGGAAGGAAGGAAGGAAAGAAGGTAGGAAGGAAGGAAGGAAGGAAGGAAGGAAGGAAGGAAGGAAGGAAAGAAGGAAGGCATTCTAGGGGCTGGCAAGATGGCTCAGTGGAGAAAAGTGCCAATACATAAGCCCAATGATCTGAGATCAGTCCCTGGAATCCACAGGAAAAGCCAAATGCAGTGTCATGCATCTGTAATCCCAACATTCCTACAGAGAGATGGGGAGGAAACAGGAAAATTGCCAGGAAGTTCACATTCCAGCTAGCCTGGAGTATGCAGCATGGCAGACACCTTGGCTCAACAACACAGTAACAGAAGAAAACTGACCTCCAGAAGTTGTCCTGTGACATGTGCACTGTTGCATGTATGCCAACACACAGACACACACGCACACACACACACACACACACACACACACACACACACACGGAGTAAACAAATACATTTAAAATAAAACTCATTTTATATCTCAAGTCAGGCTAAATACTTCTAGGATGCATGGAAATGTTCACAAATTCTCTTTTAGAGCAGAGTCCTGCTCAGGAGAGGTCAGAGGTTAGTATGGACAAGCATAAAGACATCAAAATATAGCCAAGCACTTAATTGCCCAAGAACTTTCTATCATTCTAACACTTGAGTCGTCCTGCTACTCACACAGCATTGTTAAAGCGGAATAAATCATTTGACATGACTAGGTTTTAGGAAAATATGTGTGAATCATTCAGGCAAAAAATCAGTTTGAGATGTGGATGAAATTTTCCATCTGAGTGCTTCTACCAGGAGAAAATGTTTCTATAAGTGCAATATTTTTAATCTTGTTTTAAAATAAATACTCTAATGTATAAATCACTCAATTGTAAAGGCACTTCAATTTTATTTTCCTTTAGTTTTAAGGGTTTAGGAATTGCTCTCTGCAGTTGCAAGTAAAAGCCCTTCGATAAAACTTGCAAGCTGAAAACCACCATCACGAATGTGCAGGCACAACTATAAATTTATACGATACTCAAGCTGTTTAGACTTTGCAAAATTCACTAATAAAATGCAGAAGTAGGGTTTCCACTGAACAGTCCCCAGCACTGGTATTACATGTGTGTCTTTGAAGCAGGCAGAAGATGGAAAAATTCCATGCATGGATGGGGGCTCTCTCTTGGATGTGACAGTTTGCTAATATCTTAATGAGAGAATTATGGTAATTATGAAAAAAATCTTAGCTTTACATTATTTGCTCTGTGTGTGAGTGTGTGTGTGTGTGTGTGTGTGTACATGAGTGCGTGCCTTACCAGCCAACATTCTGATTCAGCTGCATTCAAGGAGGAAAATTTCTCAGCTAATAATACAAAGTGGGTCTTAAGCTGCTGCATATTAATCAAATTCATTTAAGTACATTCATTAATTTGTGTGTATAATAGCCAGACTGGGAATGTTGAGGGCGCTGATTTTGCACAAAATACATGTATTAATGAATGCTAAAACTTCAACAAAACTAATAGCTTTAAAAATATTTTCATAAAGCAAATTCTAAAGGGATAATACTGAATAATTGTTTTCTTTTTAATATTTCCATTTCATTTCATTTTGCGTCATTGGCTTTGAGTAGAAAAAATACACAGAGAAAAAGAAAGTGATTAAGAAGTGAAGGCGATGCACAGAAGACAACAGAGAAGAAAGGCTGTAAGGTTGGACAAGGCTGATATGAAATTTTCTACCTTGCCTTTAAATTACTTAAAAATGGGTTCAGGGCAATTTAGATACAGCCATATGCCCGTGTAGAGAGATACATGAATCTGAAGCTAATTAGGAAAGAGCCCTTCATTTCCTGTTTGGGATTGCAGGCTAGGAATGCACGGTAAAGAAAATTCAACCTTGGAGGGTGTGTCTGCCCACACGTGTGTCTAAAACCAATAGGTATCTTTTCTTTCCCCCCTCATCCCGAACGTTTATGATTCTGGAGACAGTCAATCAATGACTATCTTTGAAAGCCATTCCTTTAACCCTGGATGCTAATTGCTCCCAAGAACAGACTGGCTTTGGGCCCATCCTCTGCAGTACTCTGAACACAACCAAGCAGAGTCCAAGCTCAATAAACATGGCATTTAAAAGAAATGCTGTACAAAACAAATGCATTACCAGTTAGAAAATGAGGTGTGGGCATGCAGTTTTCAGCCTCCAAACTTGGGAAAATGGTGGGGAGTCCTCAGAGCAGACAGAGGCAGCATGCTGGGCAGGCTGGTCTTGGAAGGTAAGCCCTTCCAACCCTCCTTCCTCCCCTGTCCAGCCTCTCTGTGCTCTAGCAGATTCAGGGAAGGACCCTGTGAGGGAAGAGAGCCAATCAGAGGAGGGAAGAAGTGACCTGTGGCACTGGGTATGCGGATGCAGTTGCAGTAGAATGACATGACCCCAGGGACGCGGTGAGCAGGAGGTCTGCAGTGGGGCTACCAGCCTCACTATCACCATCATTTTCTTATTACTCAGGGGATACAACCAATTAAAATAAACACATCATTTCTGTGGGAATTTCATACAATGTATTTTGAGCATATTCAGAGCCCCACCTCATCTCCTCTCACCTCCATCCCATCCACCTTCACTTCATGTCCTTTGTAAGCCCTATCTACTCTAATTTGTATTCTCCACCTGGTTAAGAGTTCACCTCATTCCCTCCTCTCCCATGAGTCTGGCCAATCTACCAGACTCCTTAAAGAAAACAGGTTAACTTTCTCCCAGCAGCTATCCGTAGCCAATATTCCTGGGCTAAGGCTGAGGACTCTCGTCCTCCCCCCCCCCATGCTGGATTTTTGTCTGCCTTGGATTTAAACAGGTCGTGTGCACGTTGTGATAAATGCTGAGTTCATATGTGCAACTGCCCTGCTGCGTCCAAAAAGTATGGTTTCTTTGTGTTCATCTACCATCTCAGGATCTTAAACTCTTCCCCCCTCTTCTCCAGTAATCTCTGAGCCTTAAGAGGAGAGCATGTGATACAGATGTCCCATTTAGGGCCATGTACTCTACAGTTGTTTATTCTCTACATGTTCTATATTAATCACCATGTTTCAAGAATAAGCTTCTCTGGTGAAAGTTGAGAGATGTATTAATCTGTAGGCTTAACAGTAAATCATTAGGAGTCAGTTTAATACTATGTCCATTTAGCGGAATAATAATAGTAGGTTCGGGCTGGAGAGATGGCTCAGCAGTTAAGAGCACTGACTGCTCTTGTAGAGGACCCAGGTTTGATTCCCAGCACCCACATAGCAGCTAAGAATCGTCTTTAGTGCCGGGCATGGTGGCACACACCTTTAATCCCAGAACTGGGGAGGCAGAGGCAGGCAGATCTCTGTGAGTTCAAGGCCAGCCTGGTCAACAGAGCGAGCTCCAGGCCAGCTGGGACTAGAGGGAGACCCTGTCTCAAAAAGACCAATAATAATAATAATAATAATAATAATAATAATAATAATAATTTCTCCCCTGGTCTGTGATCTGTCTAGTCACAGGTTCTTGACCCTGATAACAGTGCCAGGTATAGACTCTGTCTTGTAAGTGAGCCTTAAATCCAATCAGAAAGTGGCTGTCTACTCCTGTCACATTTACATTACTGCTGCACCTGTGTGTGTATCTTGCTAGGCCAGTTGTTAGCACAGCTCACCTGCTCCACAGCTGGGCTTTCTTGTAGCATGCACAGCGCCTTTCACAACTATGAAAGCCTGTAATAGAGATGAAGCTTCAAAGTCAGGGTCTCCCTGTAGCCCCAGCTGGCTGGAGCTCACTATGTAGACCAGGCTGGCCTTGAACTCACAGAGATCCTCCTGACTCTGCTTCCTGGAAGCTGGGATTCAAGGCATGCACCACCATGCCCGGCTATTTCTCCTTGTCTTTTATTTATCATAGTTCTATGACATATATATATATATATATATATTATATATAATATATATATTTGTAGTGTCTTGAGCAATAGGATTGTACCATCAAGTTCTGGAGGGCAACCAGGAGCCATCTCAAGAGCCAGTACTCTTTCTATCTTTACATCTTGGCTGGGGAACTCTGCTGAACGTTTGCACTTCCCAAAGGTCCTGAGGACTCTGGTACACTCTGAGGAGTGAATACAGTCAGGTTTTGTTTTTGTTTCTCATTCATTTGTTTTTTGAGGTAAGGTCTTTCTGTGTAGCCAGGGTGGTCTTAAACACACATCCTCCAGCCCAAGTCCCTCAAATGCTAGCATTACAGGTGTGTGGCACAACACTCAGCTGAAGGGAGAGTCTTGACCAGGTTTGGGAGTCGTTTCTGGTTCTTGGCCCTTGAGCTTTACAGAGAAGTGCACATCTAGACCTCAGAGAAGTCCTGCCTTGAAGACACCTGTACAGCCTTCTGTTGTCAGCTGGTCAGTTGTTTGGTTGAGAGAGGATTCCACGTAGCCCAGGCTGCCCTTGAACTCCCAATCTTCCTGCCTCCATCTCCCAAGTGCTGAGGTTATGTGTGCACTACTGTTCCCTGTGGACACCCTATACCTTTTATAAGCCCCCTGCTTCCCCAGATGATTTAAACATAGAGTAAGTGTCTCAGAGCACTTATTTACATATCAACTGCTTCAAGTCAACAATTTCTGATGAGCCCAGGAGTTATGAAGCTTTTCAGGAGAAATGCAAAGGACACCATTGACCTACCATTGCCTTTAAGAACAAGCTGTGGAGAGCGAGTTAGAATTCCTCCTGGAAGGACCTTCTCAGCTTCATGTGGTCTCCGTCCTAGTGTGCTTACACACACCTTACACACTCATTGTTCTCTCCTGGCTCTTGTGTAAGTGCCTGGTCCCAGGCCTTCAGAGATGGAGAATGATGGCTTGCGTTCATTCTCACAGGTTTTGCCCCCTGTGGCTCCATGGAATCTAAATCTTCTACTTCTTCCCACACTGCATTCCTTGACAGCTACCTGATTACTCTACTCTGGGAACAGCCTGAAGAATCGGGGAGAGTGCAGCTAGGGAACGCTCGGCCAGCTGAACGCATGGAGTGCTACTGTCACACAGTGTATTGAACGTTGGGATTCCCATTGTTATCAACATTTCCCATCTTGCATACGGTTTCTTTTCTTTTCTTCTTTTTCTTCAGTACTGTGGATTGAACCCAGACTCCACGAATGCTCTGTAAGTGCTCTACTACTCAACTACATCCCCAGCCTTCTTTGTACTTTTGTTCTAAGACAGGATCTCACTTCTGTGGTGCAGGCTAGCCTTGCACTCATTCTGTAGACCAGGAAGTCCTTAAACTTGGGATCCTCCTGCCCTAGCCTCTTATTATTTATTTATTTATTCTTATGAGTGTTTTAAAACTTTTATTTATTATAGGTAAAGTGTATCGCTTGCATGTCCGTAGGTTTACCCATGTCACGTGATACCCTTGAAGAACAGAAGAACGTGTTGGGTCCCCTGGAACTGGAGTTACAGATGGTTGTTAGCCACCATGTGGATGCTGGGAATTGAACCAGGGTCCTCTGCAAGAGCAGCAAGTGTTCTTAACTGCTGAGCCATCCCTCCATCCCCCCTATATGAGTATTTATATACATGTATGTAAGTGTACCATGTGATGCAGTGCCTGAAGAGGTCAGAAGAGGGCATCAAATTCCCCTGGAACCAGCTGGAGTTATGAATGGTTGTTAGCCATCATGTGGGTGCTGGAAGCTGAACCCAGGCCAGTACTCTTAACCACTGGGCCATCTCTCCAGCCCCATGCCTCAGCCTCTTCAGTAGCTGGGATGACAGGTCTGTGTCACAAGGTTTGGCTTCTTTCTCTTTCTTGATTTTTATTTTTCATATTGACACCTATTAATATTTTCCCTTACCAATGTAACTTTTGATCCTGACATCATTTATTAAGGTGTTGAGCATAAATTATGCTCATATACACATATGAGTATAGACAAATATAATACACATACACATACCTGTAAAACATTCTCACAAGGATGATGAAAGACAATGATAAGTAAAGAACAACAGAAAATTAAAACATGTGAACTATTTGTCTTGCTCATAAGTAAAAATAGATTCAGGTCACCCTCTACCTGGACTGCACCAGGCCTCCCTGAGTGGGAGAGAAAGGCAGCTGGCAGACCAGAATCCATACATCTCACAACTCTCTGCCATTGGTAATCATGGTCACACATATGAGCATGAACCACGTGACTATCACCAGTCACACTTGCTGAAGGAGGAAAGCATTAAGAAGTACTTTATGGGGCTGGAGAGATGGCCTAGTGGTTAAGAGCGCTGACTGCTGTTGCAGAAGACCCGGGTTAAATCCCCAGCACCCACATGGCAGCTGAGAACTCCAATTCTGGGAGAACTCCAGTTCCAGGGGAATCCGAAACCCTCTTCTGACCTCCGCAGCACAGGTGCACAAACCTACAGGCAGACAGTACATTCATACACATAGAAAATAGATAAAAAATTTTAAAAAGTACTTTATGTGCAGGGGAGGCTGAAGAGATGGCTCAGTGGTTAGGAGCGCTGGCTGCTCTTGTGGAGGGCCAGCTCCCAGCACCCACATGGTGGCTGACACTCATCACTGCATTTCCAGGGGATCCAACGCCCTCTTCCGACCTCTGCAGGTTTGTACACATGCAGGGCACATACATACATTCAGGAAAAACACTCATACCCATAAAATAAGAACAAATAAACCAAAAAATATCTTTTAAGATGCAGAGGATTGAGAAAGGAACCTGATTTCAACCACTGGCCTCCACAGGCATGTGCACACACATGTACATATGCATGTGCATACACATGTACATATGGCCACATACACACGCCCACACCCACAAAACACAAAAGTACAGAAACAGATTATTCGTCCACATAATGATGATGAGTACAAAATGATTATTTCAGATTTGTACGCACCTGAAACACTCAATCTACAGATTTGCACATCTGTGCCTGGGATGGAGAAATATTCAAAGTGAGCCCCTGTCACATTCCAAGTCTGCAACTATTCAAAACATTACCACGAAAATCCACTTTGATTGTGAAAAGATGATGGGTATGTTGGTTTTTTTATTCTTCAGAAATAAACATATCAAGGGATGCTGTTCGTTAAATTACATGGTATGAAACAGTGTCGTACATGACACGCACACATGACCAACACAACCAAACATTAAGCTGCACAACATGGGCTCTTTTAATTATTAGCTGTCATATTGAGATTAAATTGGGCATTAAATTAAGTTTAAAGAGGGATTAAATTGTGACATGAGGTGTAGTAAAGACACAATAGGAGTTGAAAATAAAAGGCAATTATTCAGAATAAGACCACAGCATTAGGGATCTGAATACTCACCCGCTTTCAAATTTAAATTTATTTTGGTTGAACAATAGGGACAGAAAGGTGAATTCCATTATCTTAGTCCTTGAATCTTGAAATTCTTGGGTATTAAAGTCTTTCATGCAGTGCCCGTGGCTGAAGTCTTCTATGCAATGCTGGTAAATTTTGAATGTTAGTATTGGGACAGTGCCATCACTTTATACCATATTTTACCTTTTTATAAGACTGACATCTTTACCTAACTTCTATTTTATAGATGACTTATTTAATAGTTAGGACAATTTCTCAAGTTTTATACTCTTTTCTTTTCACTTACACAATTTCTCTTAAGCTTTTTGCATAGTTCCCCATTCATTAAGGAGATTTTGTCAGGCTTTAACTTTCGGTAATTTGGGTTTTTTACATTTATTTTATTTGTTTTTGATGTGTGTGTGTGTGTGTGTGTCCATGTGTGTAGATGCCTCTGGAGGCCAGAATAGGGCATCAGGACTTCTGAAGCTGGAGTTACAGGTGGTTTTGAGTCATCTGACCTGGGTACTGGGAACTGAACTAGTGGGGTCTCTGAAAGAGCATCAAGTGCTTTTAACTGCTGAGGCATCTCTCCAATGCTCCTTCTGTAATTGCATTATGAAAAATAATGGGTCTGGACACATGGCTCATTTGGTAAAGTACTTGTTATATAAGCACAAGAACTTGCATTTCGGTGCCCAGGACATACATAAAAGCTGGGCATAGGGGCTGGAGAGACGGCCTAGTGGTTAAGAGCGCCAACTGCTCTTACAGAAGACCCAGGTTTGATCCCTAGCACCCACATGGTGGCTGAAAACCATCTTTAACTCCAGTTCCAGGGGAATTCAATGCCCTTTTCTGACCTCCGCAGCATTGCACGACACAGGTGCACCAACCTGCATGCAGACAGTACATTCATACACGTACGAAAATAAATAAAATTTAAAAAAAAGCTGGGCATAGCAATGCACATCGGCAGCCCCAGCATTCGAGGAGGGGTGGGTGGAGGCTGGAGGGTCCCTGCGGCTCACTAGCTAGTGAGAGATTTTGTTTCAAAAATTACAGTGGAGAGTGACTGTGAAGACATTCAACATCGTCTTCTGGCTCCTACATACGCGCGCGCACACACACACACACACACACACACACACACACACATGCACACACACTCACGAAAATGAAATAAGGAATCTGTGGAAATCTTTTGTCACCATATTGTGGTGTTTACCATGGACATTCCAACACAAACTACTTCCATGTTCTCAGCCTTGCTTGTCCTCTTTGAAGATGCTCATAAGGATCCGCAGTGTTGGATGCCACCTGTGAGCTGAAGCCCACACAGAGGCTTCATGGAGCCTGAGCTTAGGGAGGTCATCTATGAATTTTGTTTCTTTTATCATGGATAATGCTTACTATAAATATAAAAGGAGATAATAATTTGATCTTACCCAAGGAATACTGATTGGTGTAAGATACTTTCTTTTTGAAATGATACAATAAATCCATCACTTTGTTTACACCATCAGTCGATGCTCAGAATATTGGGATAATTATAACCTTTAATGTTTTTAGGATGTGCTGCCATTTTCCTCTCCTGTCTTTCCTCTTTTTTAGTTCAAATCTGTGATCTGTATTTGGTTGGGAATGAGTTCTATAAAATTTGCTAGCAGGAACAAATCCAGTTTCTGTTGATCTTTTTCCCAGGAATGTTCCTACCCCTTCAGATGGTGCCTAGCGATCTCATTAATACGAACACTGTGGCCAGAACAAAACTCAACAGGCCACTGAAGAACTGTGTGAAAGAGAGCGACCTGCTGAGCTGGGGAACATATGGTGCCTCGGGTTTGTCTGAGTTCTGAGGCCTGGGTTCCCTGGAAGCTGAAATGCAAGACCCTGCTCAGACATCCTCACATGCAAGCCTGTTTACAGAATGGCCTCCCCAAGCCTGCAGCATCTGCCAGCACTTGTCTGTCAAACATCCAGCCTGAGGTGCCACAGGAGCAGCCATTACCCATGTTTCCCAGGCCACACAGCCCAGGGAGAAAGGCACAGAACAGACGTCTCTAACTCCACTCCCACTGAGTCGGTATGCCTCCCGATATCCACATGGTCTGTCCTGTCCTTTTCCAACAGCTATGGGCAAGGCCTCAGGCTTTGCAGGGACTGGGGCTCTGACCCATTTTGTACCTCACAGGGAACACCTCTGATATTAACTGCAGCTGAGCAGGAGACACAGCCTATCCTTGGCACAGTGGCTTGGGGTAGATACGAGTGACAGTCTCTCACTGAGCCCCAATTTCTCCTCTACCACCAAAGAACACAATTCTGTAGACGTCTGTCTTGCATTTACTAGGTGAGATAGAGGGCTGGGTGGGGAAAGCAAGAGAGAGAAGGAAGGAGGACTGAGGGATGGAAGAGGGAGGATTGAGGGATGTTGGAGGGAGAGCTGAGGGGAGGAGGAGAGGGCTGAGGGATGGAGGAGGGACAGCTGAGGGGAGGAGGAGGAAGGGCTGAGAGGAGGAGGAAGAAGGGCTGAAGGATGGAGGCAGGGAGGGCTGAGGGGTGGAGGAGGGAGGGCTGAGGGGAGGGATGAAAGGAGGGAGGAGAAGAGGAGAGGAGGAAGAAGAAAGGTATGATAGGAGAATGAGGGGAAGAGGAGGGCGAGGAGAGTGGGACAGAGACGGAGCTGGCAGCCCAGGGCCAAGCAGAAGCTTACAGTTAGCCCACCCTCTCATGCCTCCTATAGTTCCCATAAAGCTTACAGTTAGCCCACCCTCTCATGCCTACTATAGTTCCCATAAAGCTTACAGTTAGCCCACCCTCTCATGCCTACTATAGTTCCCATAAAGCTTACAGTTAGCCCACCCTCTCATGCCTACTATAGTTCCCATAAAGCTTACAGTTAGCCCACCCTCTCATGCCTACTATAGTTCCCAAACAGCTCTGAGGCAATAGAGTTGTCCTGCTGTGCATCAGCAAAGCTGGCTCTGAATCCTGCCATAAGATTGACATCCTGGGTACCTGCTCAGATAGTCAGGCCTGACCCAGCCCCATTCTTCACCCTCTCTGAGAATACTTCTATCCCCCCAATAAGCCCTTCATCCCCAAGTCTATGGTCCCTTAAACAAACATACCCCACTCCAGGGAGCCTGCTCCAGGCACTCAGGTGGGGCTCACAGTTATGAAAGACTTCCCGTGTCAGGAAGGGAGAATCCACAGATGCCTGCCCTGAAGGTATCCTGGGGGCAGATACATGTCAGGGTATTGGGAGTCCTGCCCAGTGGCTGCAGAGCAGGGATTGTCTGCAGGGCCACAGGCCCAGTCACAGCAGTAACAAGCCCACAGGTGGCCCCTTTCCTTGTGGAGGGCATGGAGGTTTGAATCCTGAATAAGAGGCTACCATCTACACAGCCCGAACGCACTGATGGATTCAGGTCTATAAAGGAAACGCTGTCACATTCTCGGCCTCTAGCTACCTCCCTCTTTCTGGCAGTTTTATCCCCGACTTTTGGGTGCTGCTCACTGCTGGCTGACCACTGAATGAATCTAAGCCATCTCAATGGAGATCAAATGCAATCATGCAAATAATTATTTTCCAATTCAGCTCAGTCATCCCTGAATAGTCCTATTAACAAATTTTAAGTAATGTAAGCAAATATGACCCTCAACGAGGTAAGTCTCTAAGGAGAAAAAAAAAGTACGAACATTCTATTAACACAGACTGGTGTGTTCAAGTGTGTGTCTCTCACTGGCCTGGCCTCAGCAGGCTGTCCAGCCAACAGGCCTCACATCCATTATATTATGTGGGTGCTAGGAATTAAACTTGGGTCTGAAGGCTTTCTCTTTATTGTGTTTTGCTAATGATGGGGATTGAACCCAGGGCCTTGTTTCTGCTACACAAATGCCAAACTGCTGAGCTAGGATTCCAGTTCCATCACTGCATGGGAAGTGAATTTGCTCTTTATCCAGCCTCCTCCTCCTCATCCTCCTCCTCTCCATAATACCTACACTCCTTCCCCCTCTCCTCTATCATTCCCCCTACCCCCTCTCCTCCTTCCTCTTCCCCTCCCTCCTCCTCCTCCTCACTTCCTCTTCCTCCTCCTCACTCCCTCTCCTTAACTCCTCCTACCGTACCCCCCTCCCCTCCTATCTCCTCTCACTTCTCCCCCCCTCATCCTCCCGTCCCCTTCTCCTTCCACTCTCCCGAGATGAGTACTCATGAGTATGATGAATCTAGATCAGACCTCATATAAATTCTGATAACCCAAGGCTAGGCTCTAGAAACTCAATGCTCCCGTACCTACTCGATTCAGGCTCCTGGAGAGTTGAACTAACAGCATACAGTCCCACGCGCACTGTTATTTTTCTGATCTGTTTTTTTTATGGATATAATAATATATTAATAACTAGAATAATGTTACAATCAAATCTAGACCGTGCCCCCTCCCACTCCCCCCCCACCTCCACCAAGCTCATGCATTCTCTGCCAACCAACTGTAATACCCCACACCATATTTCTGTTTTTATTCCTAAATCATTTTTCTCAGTCTGTTTCCACAATAACTCGATATAAGAAGTTGACTGTTCATCAAGACATAGTTCACATGTATTCAGTCAGTTCATCATTGCAGGATCAGTCCTTATCTCTGTAGTTTTTTTTGTTTTCTCCACATTATGCATCACTCCCACGTACTTGGACAAAAAAGCCTCAAGGACGCCCTGAACAAGAAGACATCTACTACAAACCTAGGAACTTGCACTAGATCCGATCGAGGCCGGTACCATCATCGTTGTTATGTTTTTTCTGGAACTGTGCTTACTGTACACGTCAGACAATAAGATCACTCTCTAGTTCCAAGCCATCTATTCTCGTTAACACAAAAGCTCATGATCATCATACTTTACTTTACTAGCTGATAAGCAACTCCATTGATGTGAGAGTTACCACATTTTCCTATCCTTCATACAGTTGCATGGGCACCTGTGGAGGTATGCTTCAGCTCCTTGCTCATTAAGTGTAAGCAGGAACTCACGTAAACATAGGATATAGTGCATCTGTATACTCTGATAGGTGGGGTGAGTTCTTTGAGGGTACATGCCCAGGAGTGGTATGGCTGGGTTGGGTGGCAAGTTCATTCCAAGTCTTCCAAGGGTTCTCCACACTGCTTTCCATAGTGGCTGTACGAGTTTACATTCCCACCAGCAGTGGATGAGTGTTCCCCTTTCCCCACAACCTCTCTAGCACTTGGTATCATTTGTTTTCTTGATCCTATGTCTATTTATTTTTATTGAGTGTGAAGTGTGTGTGTGTGTGTGTGTGATGCACACCAATGAATGTGTGTGCACATTCGGAAGCCAGAGGAAGTCTGTCTCTATTGCCCTCTACCTTAGTGTCTTGAGACAGATTTGTCACTGTTTCAGCTAGACTGATTGGCCAGTGAGCTCCCAGGATCCACCTCTCTCTGCTCCCCCAATTCTGGGCATATAGGCACCCCAGCCAAGCCCAACTTTTTTCATGGGTGTTGAAGATTTGAACTCAGGTCTTCATGCACGCTCTTACCCAAGTCCCCAGACCCTGTTTTTCATTTTTAATACCAAAATATTTTCTTTTTGGTGTTTTAGAAAGTTATTGTTAAATAAAGTTTCTAGAATAAGATAAACACATACAATTTAGAAATAGCTGCCCGTAGATAAAATTCTTGCATCGCAAGAAACAGGCAAGATTCGGCCGAATCTCGGCCGTCTCTGTTCTGCTCCGGTTCCTTCTTGGTATCTGTCAGAACACGCGCATTCATTCCTAGTTCCAGCATGACTTTCTAAATCAAAAAGCTAAAAACTTTCAGAGGGAGCTGAAAGGCCATACCTTGATTAGGCCAGACAACTAGATTAGCGTCAGCGGCCCTGCACAAGCAAAAGCTCCCAATTTTATTCTGGTCACTTGCTGGGGACACCTGCAGTTGCAAGTGGCTTCTACACTCCAGCTCCTTGGATCTGCCGATTCAGATCTAAGACCATTCTCCACATTCATCCACCAGCCTTTGTGCATCAGTTCAGGTCTGCCCCACCTCTCTTTGTTGAGAGCACGGGACTCTGCACTCGACCTTCTCTACAGTCCTCAGACAGAGATGAAATGCTAATTTGTCCTTGATTTTAGAGTTGTGCTGCAGAGATTCCCTGCACTAAGGCATGTGTCCCCCCCGTTCTGCATGCAAAGTCAAGTTTTCTTGCTATTCTCCCCATGATCCTTGTTACCGAAAAAGCAAAGATGAGCTGTTTGGAGATGTGGGGAGAAGCTGAGCACCCATTTTATAACACAGTTGAGATGTTTAGATTGGTGACAGTCCCTGTCTGCTGGGCTCTGTTTCTCTTTGGAACAGGGGAGCCTGGGCTTCCTTTCTCTTCCTTGTGATACTGTTATTTGTCAGTGGGAGCTGGGAATGGTGCTGCTTGGCATGTAAATAAAGCAATACTTTTTCCAGTAAATGGCTCTGTCTAGCGTTATATGCCAGGAACTCTCGTCTGTACAAAGAGGAATTTAATTCCTGTGCTGCTATTTTATTTTTCCCCCTTTCCGGTCCTTTCAGGAGGGAAAGGTGATCATATATGATTATGGAGGTCCATTTTACTTTATATTTTTCCTGATTGTGTCCTAATTTTGCTAGTCTCCTCATAGACAGCATTTCTCACTGTTAAAATCACATTCTTCTGGAGGCTTTAATGAATTAATCTACTTCCTGGAGTCCGGTGTTTAATGACTGATATAAATAAAGGTTGTGGCTCATAGATCTATTTAAAGAGATAGGTGCCTACACTCCTCAGTTCTGGCCAGACGAGTGGCCGCATACTTTTGGAATTTTTATGTGAGTCCCCCCACACACACACCCCAAGCCAGTCATTATGTAGTAAATGGCACAGTGAGGCTGTACCAGCAGCTATATGGTGATTTAACAGTCCTTGTGCATCTGCCCATGTGATAATTGACACTGGCTATAACCAGATACAGTGTTACACTATTTTAATTCTTTCTCAGGCAATGTTACCTTTGATTACTTCCCATTTACTGCAAGAAACTCCACACAATTACTGTCCCCCATCATGTTTCCTGGGTGGTGCCAAAGCACTCCCTGGAATATAGAGTTGTTCGTGACAATTCCCCCACCCTTGGACTGCTTGCTAAAGGGATGGAGGCTTCTGACCTTAGAGAATAGAGTGAAAATCCACTTTTCTTTCAAAGAGTCTCTCTCTCTCTCTCTCTCTCTCTCTCTCTCTCTCTCTCTTTCTCTTTGACTCAAAAAATGCCAGAGAGGGGAAAAGTGCCAGAGAAATATTTGGGTGTTCCTTCAAAGAAAATACACAATTGGTCATGCAGAGTTTATCTAGGCCATCATTCTGTCTGGGGCACAGTGATCCCCTTCTTTAGCAAAGGCTCATTTAATAGCTTCTTTTCACCCTGGGGATAGTTGGGCCCCCCAACTCACTGAGAAGTTGAGCAAGAAAGAGCCACATAAGAATAGCGGGGACCAATCTTCAGTAAAGTGTCTTCCACAGTAATGGAAAACCCAGCCAAATCCAAGCCTGTTTCCCCGTTTAAAGGTGCAAATTAGCTGGTGGTTTCGTTTGCCTTCAATTGCTGTGACTAAACACTCTGCCCAATACCAACTTGGGGAGGAAAGGGTTTATTTGTCTTACATCTCCCTGGTCACAGTTCTTTACTAAGGGAATCCAAGGCAGGAAGTTGGGGCAAGAACCTGGAGGTGGGAGCTGAAGTACAGGTCGTGGATGAATGCTGCTTACTGGCTTGTTCCCCTGGCCCATGCTCAGCTTGCTTTCTTATACAATACAGAACAACCTGCCCAGGGGAGGCACCGCCCAATGTACCCCTCCCATATCACTCAACAATCAGGGAAATACCCCAGAGGCCTGGTCAGTCCAATGGAGGCAACTCCCCAGTTGTGGCTCCTTCTACCCAGGTGTGTAAAGTTGACAACTAAAGCTACCCAGCACCGCTGGGAATATGGTTCAGTTGGTACAAGGCTTGCAGTACAAGTAAGGGGGCCTTGAGTTCAAATCCCCAGGAACAGCTGTAGTTTCAGCCCTGGGGAAACAAGGACAGGAAGGGGCTTGCTACATAGCTAGTCTCGCTGAGGTGGGAGACTCTAGCTCCAGTGAAAGTCACAGTCTCAAGAAGTAAGGAGGAGAAAGGTTGAAGACACCAGTGTTGACTGCTGGCCTCCAAATGCACACACACAAATGTGTACGTACACACGTGTATATGCACACTCGTGTAAACCCCCATTCACCTCCATACACATGTAAAGAAAGAAAGAAGACTTCAAGAAAGTCTAAAATGATTTCCAGGAGTCACATGTAGAGTTAGCACGTCATCTACATAGGAGGAAAGGAGTGTGCTTCATGTCGTTCATGTCGATCCCCACTCCCAAGCTCCAGGGGCTTCAGTCCCCTGTCAGAGGAGAGCTGGGGCCCTCGGAGCTTTCCAACTCGGAGAGAAAAACAGAATCACAATTAAAAATAAATGCTGACTTGTGCTCACCCCACATGGGCCGCGTTTATACTAAAACCATATTCCTTGTTATTTGACATTCAAATTTAACTGGGCATCCTATGTGTTTACCTGGCAACCCCAGACCTGGGATAGTGCTTTATCTTCAAGAGCAGAGAGATAGAGTCCCACTACAGCCTTCTGTGAGCTGACACGGTCAACAGAGGGATGATTTACCTATGTACACTGTCTCTTTATGAAGTATTAAGCCTAACCTCCTTAACTCAGGGAGACCGGTGATATCCACCCCACTTACAGACAAAGAGAATGAGACTCAAAGCCATGATCTGAGTTTCTATCTCAAACATGAGAGTGATTCCCTGCCCAATCTGCTGATCCCTAGGCCTGTGTTTCTCAGTCCCACACAGTGGCCTGTATTGTCCTGCAGCTGGTGGGCTTTCTTCACACAAAGCTACATCCTGATGCTTTTCTGCCAAGTTTCCTACTGGAAAGGCAACTTCCTGTCCAAAGCTATTTATTCACCACTCATTGTTCCTGGCTAATGCTACCATCAGCCCTCAGCTGTTAGTAACGAGGAGGACAAGGAACAAGGCTTGTGATGGTTTTCCCTCCCTGGGGACTTTCTCCTAATCCTGTGTTTGAATGGTCCCTCTGAATGAACTGACACTCAGTGGAAAAGTGAGGTTTCCTGTGAGATGCAACTTATCTGGCTGGCTTCTCAATCCAGTTAGTAATCTTTGGGGTTTGTTCTTCCATTTTGCTAGTAATACAGAATATAGAATTGAGAAAAGAACCTTAAGAATTTTAGAGTTACATCTGAATTTTAATCCTAATTTTTCTTCGATGAAATAATGTAAACCATGTAATATCCAACAATGTAGAAATAGAAGAAATAGAACAGAAGGCTGGGGAGACGGCTCAGTTGGTAAAGTCTTTGCCTTGCAAGCATGGAGACCTGAGTTTGATCCCACAGAACCTACATTTAAAAAGCTAGGCCTCATAGTGCATCCTTGTAATCCCACTGCTGGGGAGACAGCAGATACCTGGAACTCTGACACTGAGGAACCAGAGCCGAAGTCATCCTCTGACCTCCAGGCACACACATATGCATGCATACCTAGATACATACATGTGCATGCACACCTAGATACACACATGTGCATGCACACCTAGATGCATGCATGTGCATGCATACCTAGATACATACATGTGCACACACACCTAGATACATACATGTGCACACACACCTAGATACATACATGTGCACACACACCTAAATACATACATGTGCATGCATACCTAGGTACATACATGTGCCTATATACACAGAGAGAGAGGGAGAGAGAAATAGAATACAGATCTCAGGAGACTTTCACCATTTTCCCACTTCTCAGATTCCTCCTTGTTACAGGTAACTATCTATATATTCTTTCAAGATCCTTTTTTGTACCACAATACCTATTTTAACTATTCTACAAACTTCTAATCATTTTGCTATGTAACTTTTTCACTAATTCTCATAACCACTTCCATGTCAATATCCACAGATTTATGTTTTTATTTTCGATGGTTGCAGAGTATTCCATTGCATGGAGGAATGTACCATAATATGTTAAATCAATATCCTATTAATGTATCTTTGGATTTTTTTTCCCAGAGTTTTCTTATTATAGCCAATATTCCGTTTGTTTTTATTTCTAAGGAGTGAATTCTTAGGAGTGGAGCATCCAGGCCACGTGTGCCTTGTATGTGTGGGGTGCATTGCTAACTGACCCCCCATAAGGATTTCACCTTTTCTCCTCCCACCATTTCCTTTTCAACTTTATTTGGGGAATTTCCATTTTTTTTTCTTATGTCTTATAAAGGATATCGATTTCCATCTTTTATGTGTGGCAAGAATTCCCTGCCCAGCTTGTCCTTCATCTTTTGACTTTAAGCATGGTATCCTTTATTGTCCAAAAGTGTTTAATTTTTAGGGAGCCTGGTCCTCCAGTTTTGTAAGATTTCTGGCTCTTTGCCCATCTAGCGGCACCCTCCTCGCACCGAGCTTCCGTGCCACTCTTGTCCTTTCCTATTGCTCTTGTGCTTTTAGACTTTTATATTTAAACCTTTGAAACATCTACCATCTATTCCGATGTAAACAGTGCAATCAAGAGCTAACTTTATGTTTTCCAAATGGCTAGACATCAGAGTTAGCCACCATTTCTCCATTGATTTGAAATGCCATTGGTCATGCGTTCAACATCTCTATATACTTGGATCTACTTCTGGACAGTGGTCTCTGATCTGTTCACATTTCTCCCTGATCCTAATAAGCATGCACTTTAAAAATCACTGAGATTCCAACATATTTGAATATCTGTTAGTGTCACCAAGGAGCTGTCTAGAGTCTTCTCTACCAGGATAGGAATCATGGGTAGATAAGGAGAATCTCTTGCTGCCAATGGCTTCTCATGTCTAGAAAAACAGGCCCCAGGGTTTGGGTCTGGCTCAGGTACCATAGTGAGGTCGTGTGTTGGGGGCTCAGGTTCCGGACCTGATAGGATCACCTGGAGCAGCCCAGGACTGCTTCAGGCAGGTACAATTGATTTGCTGGTTTATGGCAGGGGGGCTGGTGGCTGGCGGGCCTAGATCGGAGCCTTAAGCCCCTGCAGAGAGTGGCTGCCCGGCCGTGTCGCCCCTCCCCCCTTGCAACGGGAAGCGGTCCTGGTTTGGGTCTGTCTCGGGTGCCATAGTGAGGTCGTGTGTTGGGGGCTCAGGTTCTGGACCTGCTAGGATCACCTGGAGCAACCCGGCACTGCGCCAGGCAGGTACAGGCTCCCCCACCCCCACCCCGCGCATGCACCAACAACTGGAATTGAGGAGAGAGTATCCGGTGGATTAGGAGAACCCTCAGAACAGGAAAGGAAGAGTGACTTAGACGTCCAATATCCAATATATAAACAAAAGTGAAAGCCTGAAACCTAGACAAGTCAACACTCCATAACAAGGAGTGGGGGGGGAAGCATCAGAAGGAGGCAAGCAAAATAAAACAAGCTTTCAGACTTCAACACACTGAAAAGGCATTTGAAATTTGAATCACAAAAGGGAAACCCACATGCCAGGGACACAACGAAGGGACAACATGGGAAAGGTACAGGATAATTCCACACTAAGCTCCACCAACCCTGTAGGAGATAGCTACAATGGGATCCTCCTGGAGGTGACCCCAGAACCAGACCTTAGAGGAATAATTGCAGACCTATGCAGAGAAATTAAAGAAAATAAAGAAGAATTCAGAGAACTAAAGAGAGAGAATGAAAAACTCAAAAAGG
>VZQC01001690.1:0-20159 GCA_009823505.1 Rhizomys pruinosus
GGTGTGATGCCTGCCTGGTGGGTTTACCATACTCCAGGGCAGGCATGGATCCACATTCAGGAATACTTGGGAGACATGGATTAGAATGGATAGGTCTTTATAAAAAAATAACTAGGGGCTGGAGAGATGGCCTAGTGGTTAAAAGCACCAACTGCTCTTGCAGAGCACCAGGGTTCCATCCCCAGCACCCACATGGTGGCTGAGAACCGTCTTTAACTCCTGTTCCAGGGGAATCGAGCACCCTCTTCTGACTTGCATGACAGGGTGCACAAACCTACATGCAGACAGTACATTCATACACATAAAAAAATAAAATAAAAACTAAGTGACTAAATAAAGAAATGGATATATAATAATGGAGGACATGGAATTTTGGGGGGTGAGGTAGTGGGGAAGGACTGGAGAGGTGCAAAGTGTCTGAAAATGATCAAAATACATTGAGTGGAATTTTGGAATCAATAAAAAAGAAATTGAGGGGTTAAAATTAGGACTTGTTTATTTAAAAGATGTAGCATATAGTACACGTGGCCTTGTCAAGATAAGTCAAGAAAGAGAACAGGCTGTATAAAAAGGCTTCAGATAAATACAAGCATATATGAGATATTGATACATAACTTAGTTCTCTTGTAAATCAAATAAGATTACAATCTCAGGGCTGGAGAGATGGCTCGGCAGTTAAGAGCATCAACTGCTCTTATAGAGGACCTGGGTTTGATTCTCAGAACCCACATGGTGGTTAAGAACTGTCTTTAACTCCAGTTCTAGCAGAATCCAATGCCTTCTTCTGACCTTTGCGGCATTGCACGAAACAAGTGTACAAACCTACATGCAGACAGTACACTAATACACATAAAAAAAGATGACAATCTTAATAAAGTTCCCTAAGAGAGAGAGTCAAGTCTTAGAGAATTAATCATATTTTGAGACAAAGCACAAACAATTCAGTTCTGGTAGAAAATTTGATGTGGACTTAACATTCGACTGCTGCAAATAAAAATATGAAAATAAGCCAGGCATGGTGGTGCATGCCTTTAATTCTAGCACTTGGGAGGCAGAGGCAGACCTTTGTGAGTTCAAGGGCAGCCTGGTCTACAGAGTGAGTTCCAGGATAGCTGGGACTACAGGGAAACCCTGTCTCGAAAAGACCAAAAATATGATATATTTTTCTGACTTAAGTACAAGAAAGGTTTTATCTAAGAAAAGAAGAAATTTTTTGTAAGGAAAAGACTAATACACTTGATTACCTAAATTTTTTAAAGGTTATGTGCATTGCACGCAAATAAAAATCAAAATACACAAAAGTCAAATCAGAATCAGCATTATTTTGGAATGATATATATAGATATATATATATATATATCTATATATTGAGTTTCAGTTGCATCTGAAATATTTAGGTAATAATAATCCCCAAAATAAATTACCAAAGAATATGAACTGTGAATTTACAGAATTTATATGGGCATAGATCTATAAAAAGCTGTTCAGCTTCTCTAACACCTAGGAATAGGACATAGGCCATGCCAGTGCTGCATGGTTAACAAAAATATGAGGAAATGGGATTCACCTGATGTGGATGAAAATAAGTTTACTGATGCTAGAAACTGCATCAGTAAACTATTAATTAAACTCCTAAGAAGATTTTGCACATCTTGTCCCAGGCAGAGATTCTGATTCTAGGAGTACACCTCAGTGAAACTCTGGTACAAATGCCTGGAGGCATCGGAAAAAATGTCCAAGGCAGCACAACACCAGTGTGTGCCAAGGTGAGCCCCCCCACCTGCCTTGGTACTTTGCACACCCTCCTGCCCCATGGAGGCTTGGTATCTCCTGGAACCATTCGACCTTTGGATTCCAGCAGGAGGTGTAGGCGGAGTTAGACTTTCAGACAGCACAACACTAGTGTGCACCCAGCATGTGGCCTGCATGGATGTACACCAGTGGCCTGCCCCCCCATCTGCCTTGGTGCTTTGCGCACTTCTCCCTGTGTAGGCTTGGCCAACAGGGTACTTGTGCATGTGCCAAAGTAGCAACACAACCCTGTCCTCACCCCCAACCTGATGAAGCTGTGGTGCAGAGGATCTAGAAGGTCCAGTATTAGTGATTATAATCTGTGAAGCCAATGTCGAGGCACCAGAATACAAAGAAACAAATACACAAACAAATCCACATGCCAAACACACAAAGAAAAAAACAACATGGGAAAAGCTCATAATAAATCACACACCCACTCTACCAACCCTACAGAAGATCCTACACAATGGATCTCCTGGAAGGAAACCAAACATAGATCTTAGAAGAACAAATGACATATTCAAAGGAATTGTAGAATTAAGGCAGGAGAATGAAAAACTCAAGAAAGGAAGTGAGAACTAATTCTGCTTTCCCGGCCTCCATCAGCTTCCAATAGATCTCAGATTTGGCTGGAGTTTCCTGCCCACCTCCCTCATCCATGCTGGGCCCTGTCTGGCTTGGGTTTGCTCAAGTCATAAGCACTGTGGGTTCATATGTGCAACTGCCCCATGGTGTCTATACAATATATTTTCTTTGTATTTGTCTACCACCTTTACTCTTACCATCTTTCCAGCCTCTCTTCCACAATGATCCCTGAGCCTTCAGTGAAAACGTGATGCGATATAGGTGTCACATTTAGATCTAGCACTCCATGGCCTCTTATTTTATGCATTTTTACTATCAATGGGTCTCTGTGTTACTTGCCATATGCTACAAGAAGTATCTTCTCTCATGAAAGTTGAGGGATAGACTATGGATATAGCAATAAGTCAATGAAAGTTAGTTTTATATTATATACATTTAGCAGCATGAGAGTAGTAGGCTCTCCCCAATAGCCAGGTTTATGTGTTTCTTTCCTTTTATATTTGCACAGACGGTATAAATAAATTGTAGCGAACCTGACTAATTAATAATAGTAATATTGTTTTACATGCACATGGTACAAATTTCTATAGATACAAGCCCTTTTAAATATTGCTTTGTAAGATTTTATAAATCTCTAACTATTGTTCTTACATGTCATAGTTGATGATTCATTTTAGGTCTGCTATTATCCAAGGGTTGCACACTTGTAGCTTCAATGAACAACAGATGGAAAATGTTCAAGCAAAAATTTGCATCCATAATAAATATGTACAGATCTTCCTCATTATCATTAGTCCCTGAACAATACACTCTAATAACTATTTACATGGTGTTTAAATTGTATTAGTTGGACTCAGAAGATGGCTCAGTGGGACTTGCCATGCAAGCATGAGTATGTGAATTCAGATCCCCAGTGCCCATGAAAAGCCGATTGTGTTGGTGTGCATCTATAAGCCTCACACTGAGAGGCACAGGTGAATCCTTAGCAAATTATGACCAGCTAGACCTGTTTTGTTTTGTTGTGAGCTCCAGATCAGTGAGAGACCATATCTCATAAATTCAAGTAAAAAGTAATTGGAGAAGCCGGGTATGGTGGCGCACACCTTTAATCCCAGCACTCGGGAGGCAGAGGCAGGCAGATTTCTGTGAGTTCAAGGCCAGCCTGGTCTACAGAGTAAGTTCCAGGACAGTGGGAGCTACAGGGAGAACCTGTCTCAAAAAGACCAAATAAAAAAAAAGAAAAGAAGAAATTGGAAAAGAGACCTGATGCCAACTTCTGGTCTACACACAAACACATGCATGCACATGTGCATGCATGCACACACACACACACACATGCATGCATATGTGCACACACATAAACATGAATTTACACATAAACTACATACATACAAAAATAAAAATAGTTCAATTATATGAGCTATTATAAGTAACATCTTAGTAGGATGCTATTTCACATAAACCTCTAAAGATTTTAGTATACACAGAAGATTTAGAAAGGCCTAGTCTCTGAATTACATAAGAATAGCTGGTGTTCTGACACAAGAACTACCCCAAAAATATGAGCATGATCACGCTCTGCTGAGAAGTCATCCATAGAAAGCATTTATTTTCTCTTTCTACAAATACATCTACTCTTTCTTAATGGTTACTATTTAGTTCACAGATATTTATGGAGTTTAATGTGATAATTCAATGTACAGATACATTGCCAACATTTATTCCTGCCAGAAAATAGCATCCTTTGACTTACTAGATTCACTTTATAAAATGTATAGTCTGCAAATAAGACACCAACCATAACAGCAATAAACAATGAAAAGTTCATAAAAAATAAACCCAGAAGAATTCATAAAGCTTTTCACAGACAGCATCTTAACTACATTAAAGGATATAAAAGAAAACTTGAACACATTGAGAAAAATGATGAATATACAATAGAGGTCAATTTCTTCCAAATTAAACTGTGAATTCAATCCAGAAGTCATAGTAAGTATAGCCAGGGGCATGAAAAGGCTCTTTCTAAAGTTTCTATAGAAGAAAAGCCAAATAATAGGCTATGAGCTTTATAAAAGAACAAGAAAGGAGACCAGCCCCATCAGTGAACTCATTACTAAGCCAGAGTGACTTTTTAAGGTATGAAACTAATTCAGAAACTGAAAATGTACTTATTAGAAGACCAACACCACAGAATTAATAGATCCCTGAAATATAAAACCTGACCTATGATAAGGATATTTCTATAGAGGCAGTAGGAAGAGATGGATTATGTAGTTGTACTTTAAAAAGAAATACACCACCTGGGTGTGGTAGCACACACCTTTAATCTGGGCACTCTGAAGGCAGAGGCAGGTGGACCTCTGTGAGATTAAGGCCAGCCCGGTGTACACAGAGAGATCTAGGCCAGCGGGGGTTACAGGGAGATCTTGATTCAAAAATACAAATAAATAAATAAATAAATAAATAAATAAATAAATAAATAAAAAGTCAGCTTACTATGTGGTGAAAGAGGAGTTGGACCTTTACACTGGGCTTTTACATTTAAATTTCATCCAACTAAGTACCAAAATAAATAAAGCCCCAGATATAAATATAGGAAAAACAGTCATACAAAAGAAAACATGAGAGAATATATTTTTGAGCAAGTTCGTAGAAAAATATTCTTAAAGTATTATTCAAACGTCTGTGTAGTTCCTTAAAACCAATCAGGAACAGTTTTGTTACTCTCAAAATATTCATACCATTATTGCACCACGGGCATATCTTGCCATACCAGTTGTTATTATAGCTCACAGAGTTCATAGCTAGGGAATAATGGTGATTAATTCCCCCCCCCAATAATGTGCATGGTATCTTTCCAGCTCTATGAAGGCTAGCCACTGAGGGTGAAACTTTCAGGTCAGTACCAGCTTGATTTTGTTGTTTTATGTCTCAAGTACATGATGTCTTCAGCAATAGGTCTTAACACCTAAATGGAACCCATACTTGGGACCATTATCAGGCCAAGAACATGTAGCTAGATAGTCTTAGACCCTAGAGGAGAAACTGCTTCCATTATTCTGCTAAATGGACATGGTATTAAACTGACCCCTAGTGACTCATTGCTATACCCACAAATTAGTGCATCTCTCAGCATTCATCAGAGAAGCCTCTTCTTGCAGTAGATGGCAATTAACCCTAACAGACACAAGAAAAGATTATGCAATGTTCAGCCCTAATTGGGATATCTACATCACACTGTCCTCCAAAGGCCCAGAAATCATCATGAAAGATAAAGCAGAAAGACTGTAAGAAGCAGAGACAGTGGATGACTACAACAAAACTATTTTCTGGAAACAACATGGCAGTTGTACATACAGATACATAGCAGTTGGGACAGCATGCACAAGACCTGCTTAAGTTCAAGCCAGATGAAATCCCAGCATGGAGGAGGGAGGTAGACATGAAGTCCCACCCTTAGCTGAGGAGCTACTGGCAGTTGATAGCTGCTGGGAGAAGAAGAGTCAGTTTTCTTTGAGAGTGTGATGGTGAGTAGGTTGACCAGGCTCTAAGGAATGGCCCCACACTGAAGAGTATTTGAGCAACATAAATACACAAATTGGACTTGACAGATGTTTTTTTTTTAAAGTACATGAAGTTGGGTAGCTAGGGAGCCAGGGGCAGATCTCAGAGGAGTTACAGAGGAGGGGTGAATATGATAAACTAATTGTACTTCTCAAAGAATTAATAAAATTTTATTTTTTAAAAGACTAAGAAGTTAATTATATATATAATTATATATAAGTGATTTTGCTGTTTTATCTCTCAAGTACATGATGTCTTCAGCAATAGGTCTTAACACCTAAATGGAACCCATACTTGACATCAAGGCAAAGAACATATATATATATATATATATATTATATATATATATATATGTAATGGGTGGAGAAGTGGCTCAGCATAAGAGCTTTGGTTGTTCTTACAGAAGACCCAGATTTAAATCCTATGGCAGCTAACAATTGTCTGTACCTCTAGTTCCAGGATATTCAACACCCTCTCCTATCTTCCGTGGGCACTGTGTGACATAGGTACATTTACACATATGTAAGCATGATAATTTTACACATAAACTTAAAACAAATAAATAAAATATAATAACTCTATTAAGTTAAAATACTGAATATTTGTGGAAATCCACTATTCTGTATGCTAATTATAAAACATAACTGAATAAAAGGAGTTTGAACAGAAGCACCCTGCATAGATAGACAATACTATTCTGAGGAAGCATGGATTGTTAAAAGAAAATTACAGTACCAGACATGGGATACCTGGATATGAATTATTTGTTGGGAGTCTCCAGGTTCTACCCAGAAGCACAGGCTTGTCCTTGCTCTTTGTTGCTTATCATAACTAGATAGTAAGATCCTGTTGCTGAATGCGCCACACACTTTGGTCGCAGCACATAGAGAAATCCATCTTGACCTAAGGAGAAAACGTTTCTCCATGCTGAGCTTTCATAGCATCAGGATGCTATGAAAAGATCTCCATGATCTTCCTCAGTGCCAGATCCTTCATGCTGCAATGCTTACCTGCCTTGCAAGATATTCCCACTGCTATGATAGCGGCCTGACCACTAATCTGGGGGTAACTGGTTGCTTTCTGATTAGATTTGAGGCTTGTTCCACAGTGAGACATCATTCCCTGTACTGTAAACCTCGTGAAAAAAGCTCATGACTGGTCATAGGTCCGAGGGGAAGCCTATTATTGTTATTTTACTAAATGGTTCTGCTGTCAAACTTCTGTCAAAATATTTATGTTTATACACCCAGATTTGTGTTGGTCTCAGTCTAGATCAAATTGCAGTGTACCCAGACTCATATCTGGTTAAAGTGCTGAGAATAAATCACTGTGAACACCCATCCCTAAATGGGACATCTATATCAACCCTGCCTCCAAGTCTCAGAGAAAATCATGGAAAGAATGCAAGAGCTGGAGTCTGGGGAGGAGAGCTCTGAAATGCTGTTTTCTGGATATAGCATGCCTATTGTACTCATGAACTCACCACAGCTATGGTTACCTATACAAGATCTGCACAAAGTCAGGTGAGCCACATTCCAGCATGGGTGGAGGGGAGGCTAATGAGACTCCATCCCCATTTGAGAAACTTTTGGAAGCTGATGGCTGCTGGGCCAGGGACAGTCATTCTCTTTGGGGGGTGTGGTCACTGGCAGGGTGTCCTTGCTCTAGAGGATGGCCTCACACCTGTGCATATATGGGCTTCACTAAGCAGACTCAGTGGAATTAAGAGACCCTCTTCTGACCTCCGCGGCATTGCACGACACGGGTGCACAGACTTGCATGCAGGCAGTACATTCATACACATACAGAAATAAATAAAATTAATAAAAAAAAATTAAAAAAAAAAAAGAATGGGCTGGAGAGATGGCCTAGCGGTTAAGAGCGCCGACCGCTCTTACAGAGGACCCAGGTTCGATCCCCAGCACCCACATGGCGGCCGAGAACCGTCTGAAACTCCAATTCCAGGAGAACTCCAGTTCCAGGGGAATCTGAGACCCTCTTCTGACCTCCGCGGCATTGCACGACACGGGTGCACAGACCTGCATGCAGACAGTACATTCATACACATACAGAAATAAATAAAAATTAAAAAATAAAAGATAAAAAGAAAAGGGAGAACATGAAGTTGGGAGGAGGGCCATACTGGGGGTCGAGTCTGGAGGAGCTAGAAGGGGATGGTAGATGGGTTTGTTAGGATTTAAAAACATTGTATACATATATGAAATTCTCACTGAATAGAGTTCTAAATCATATTTAGAAAGCTGATGTGGTCACATTAAACAGGATATTTTCCCCAATATATTTTTTGCTCTTTTTGAGACAGGGTCACCCTGTAGCCCTAGCTGGCCTGGAACTTGCTTTGTAGACCACGCTGGCCTTGAACTCATAGAGATCTGACTGACTCTGCCTCCCAAGTGCTGGGCTTAAAGGTGTATGCCACCATACCCTGCTCCACACGATATTTATAAATAATGAGAAGCTAAAAAGACGGAGAAGGAATGTGCAACTTTTAAGATGAGGGAGGAAATAATCCATGGGATTGTTTTTTAATCTTTTGACCAAAAAAAAATACCATGAAGATCAGTAAAATTGTAAAGAAAGCTCACTTGAGGAACAAAGTCAAAATCAGCATAAAATTCTTATTAAAGCAAAAAAGAACTGAAAAAAAAAAACCTCTGGAATGACTCAGAAAAAGATACAGGACATGTATGGCAGAGTGCAGGGACTCAGGTGGGGTGGGGGGCATGAAAAGGGAAGCTATTCTAGATTCGATTGAGAAATGATGTATGACCTATGGAAAAAGCTTAATAATAATAAAAAAAATTATTTATATTAAAAATAAATAAATAATATAAAAAGAAAAATCATCATATAACAACTAGAATGGAAAAAAGGGAAAATGAAAATAACTTTTTGAGGAATTGAACCTGAATGCTGGTTCACTACACATGAGAATAAAGCACAGATATTGCCAGACCAGAGAGTAATGAACTTAGAAAAACAGGTTCAGAAAAAGCCATCATCCTTGTGAATTATGGCTCTACAATCCCACTCAAAGCTAGCTCTGTCCCATAAATTGTTCTGATATTTAGAAGGGTATGCATTCCAAACATGCCCAGCATCACATTTGTGATGAAGGAAATAAGAGGCACATGCAATGTCCACTCCTAAAAGTAAAGGACACATTAAAGGAGATAGTTATATATCATGGACCACAGTGAGGATGTAGTTAGATATCATGCAACACTGTAGACCTGACAAGCAGAAATAATGTAATTCACAATAATGTAATGAATCTTAAAAACACTGTAAGAAGTGAATAAATGAGTAGTGGGATTTATCGTGCAGCACCATTTATGCAAATAGTAAACAAACACAAATAGAAACATATGTTCTACAGTGGCATGCATATATAGACTTCATCCCAGAAAAGTAGGGATATGGCTTGGCCAAAGCATCCCTAGACAATTTTGTCATGTGTGAACATTCTATGTAGAGTGTACTTACAGAAGAATCACTTCATGAGGTGCTCTTAAAATTTTCATCTGTTCTTAAATTTTTCTGGCTGTGCTGGAAATCAAATCCAGGGCTTTATACAAGCTGGATAAAATCTCTACATCAGAGCTACACTTGAGGTCATCAAGGTGACCTCTCAATTCAATGAAAAGACAGAGTGAAAATGAGATGTTTGAGGCCACTGGCAAAACTATTTTACACTAAACTCTTAAAAATATGAGTTTGGCAGAAAACAGTGATAAAATATAATATAGAAACCAATGGCAGCTATTTATTATTATTACCAAGTATTAAGTACTACACATAGTACTTAGATGGTGTGTTGTCAGCAGAGTAGGTCAGTTTGCACCAGCATCACCACTTACTTGTAATACCTTTGTGTTATGATGACATGACAATAGCCATGACAGCACTAGGAAATTTTCAGCTCCATCTTCCCCTCATGAGACCACCATTATATGTTCCAACACTGACCCAGATATCTTTACACAGTAAATGACTATATTTAAGAACAAATATGTGGGCTGGAGAGATGGCCTAGCGGTAAGAGCGCTGACCGCTCTTACAGAGGACCCGGGTTCGATCCCCAGCACCCACATGGCGGCCGAGAACCGTCTGAAACTCCAATTCCAGGAGAACTCCAGTTCCAGGGGAATCCGACACCCTCTTCTGACCTCTGTGGCATTGCACGACACGGGTGCACAAACTTGCATGCAGACAGTACATTCATACACATACAGAAATAAATAAATGCCGGGCATGGTGGCTCACGCCTTTAATCCTAGCACTTGGGAGGCAGAGGCACGTGGATCTCTGTGAATTTGAGGCCAGCCTGGTCTACAGAGTGAGTTCCGGGACAGCCAGAGCTACAGGGAGACCCTGTCTCAAAAAGACCAAAAAAAAAAAAAGAAGTGTATATATATATATGCATATAAACTGATACTCTTTTGAACAAAAAATAAGGCACAATTACTTGCATGACTAAATAATAATATGATATGTACTGAAGATTCTAACTAGTTCTACTCTGAATTCTAATAGCAAAAGTGAAAGCAAAATTTAAAATGTGTACATATTCCATAACTTTGAGGTCTCACAATAATAAAATTATAACTCTACAATGACAAAAATATTCTTATGTGAGATTAAAGGCTAAAACATAGGGACAGAGTCTACTCTAATATCCTTCCTATGTCATCAGTGATTTTTCTGCACCACACCATGATTTTAGTGAATTAATTCCTCCATGTTAAGGTTTCTGGATGTTTTAATACAGCCACAGTTCTTTGTAGCATGGCAAGGCTGGTGTGGGCTTGATAAACCTACCTCATTAGACAATAGCACTTAGCAAAGATGGACAAAGCTGTCTCTTGCAGGATATGGAATATATATTTGTCCACATGTGGATGAGATCATCTACTAAGACATCACTGGTAGGTGTCTTTCTGTATTGCAGGTTTGGTCACATCCTGAGCATTTTAAATTTTCCATGGTCTACTGCTGACACTGTGACTGCTGTGATGGTTAATCCTGGGTGTCAACTTGACTGGACTAAGGAACAAATAAGAGAAAAAAGATCTTCGGATTGGACTACCTCAACCGGGATGGCCCACCCCAAATATGGGCATTACCTTCTGCCGGCAGGCAGTATTAAAGGCCATGGCAGAGGAAGCTGGTCCCTTTTTTCCTGCGGCTTGCCTCTCTCTCACTGGTGAGTTTGTCTTGCTGCTGTGATCAGCCCTTCAGATGCCAGCGTACACTGAGACAGGCAGATCTTCTGGAATCCACCGGGCCTTCGGCACCAGATTGGGACTACTGAGACATCCAGCTTTGCGGACTGAGCAGTCCCCTGGATTCTCAGCCTCTCCAGTGTGGCACAGCTACTATTGGACTACTTGAGCTCTGTCACATGAGCAAATCAATAATTTGTATATAGCTATATATTTGTCCTGTTGCTTCTGTTTCTTTAGAGAACCCTGACTAATACAACTGCCAAAGACCTACATGCTGAAAATGGATGTATAGCATCTCCCTAAAGAAATTCATTACCTGCTCTTCGCTACTCTATCCTCTTCGCTACTCTATCCTCTTTGGTGGGATGGGGTTGTTGGGACAGCCATGGTTGGCTCGAGGCCAACCTTATTCAGCTGGATTTCCTTTAGTGGTTTGTGTTGAATTAGGAGACTTCAACGGACAATTACCACTCAAATTAAAAGAAAATAATTTTGCTTCACCAAGAGAAAGAGAACAATGAAATTCCCACTCTATCAGCTATGAGTCAGAGACACCTAGAGAAGGAAAGGCTCTAGTAGATTCCTATGCAAAGAAAAGTGAACATACTGGTGAGGGCCCTGGGCAGCACAATCCAATCAGAATTATGTATTGATGGAAGAAGAATTCTTGTATTTGGGGGCAAACATTGAAAATGTAGGTGTTTGTGCTCCCCTCTGAGCAGGGTCTCTAAGGATCCGCCCGGCTTACAAATCTCACATTTTCTGAAACACAAAGAAGGTTGCCTAGTTCTTTATGGGAAGTTTCCAGGAATATTTAAGTGTCAGATTAGATGTTGTGCTTGTACATAATGGGCTCTTCCCATTTAATCCTGACTTTCATTGCTTTTGTAGAATTCTTTTTAATGTTTGTTGGGAAGTGAAGATGTTCTCTTTTGTAAAAGGCATATATTTACTCACTGGGCTCACAAGTAGCTTTTTATCCTGGTTGTACAAGGAGTGACATGAAAGGGAGTTTTCAGCATCATTGTAAATTATTGTACTGCTAGTTGGACTCTGTTGACAATTACTGAGACTTTAATATCTGCAAAATCCCAAGAACACAATCTCAGAATGAGTCACTTTTTTAACTGATAGAGGCTGCTAAGGGAAGTCCCAGGCAGAAGAGATATTTTCACAGTGGAGGCTGTATCATATAATATCTACCTTCTTGTTTCCTTCAAAGCCATCAGAGAGTCTTTCTACAGTGGCTTCAGAATGGACTTGGTGCTTTGGAGAACAGCCAAGGCAGGAGGGTGACTGTGTGTCTAGTGGGGGAGCCAAGCTGTTTTCTTCACCAGTTTATTCATGAATAAACACGAGGCAGCAAATACAAAATTTGTAAGTGGACCAAACCACAGGGCCACAGCAGAAGGGCTGCTTCAGGATTACTCTCCAGGAAAGGTTGCTGTGGATACCAAAGCCTCCTTGCATATCAGTACCAAGGACAGAAGTCCTGGGGGCATTTTTTTAAGCCAGGAAGTGAAGCCATGACTCCAGACACTGTTCAGCTCAAAAACCCAGTACAAATCATGTGTCTAGGCTGTGGGGTCTCTTCGTCTATGCCAAGTTATTTGCAGGGCCCAGCTTTTAATTTGGCACTGCTCCCAATGCCTTTCAATCACTGTCAAGATTGAAAGTAGTTATTTTGTCAGTTTTATGGGCAACCAACCAAGCAAGCAACCACTAAATCCTTTAGTGTGTCAGGCAACAATTCAGCTGAGGTGGGCACCATCGTTTTTCTGGTAGGATATCTTCAAGCCTAAAATAAATAAGTAAATAAATAAATATTGTGAAGTGTAGAAACTTCAGACATTTACTTAAACATTCATTTGTGGGAAGAGCTAAAGAAACTGGAAAAAAATGGAGACTTACCCATTGAAGTATTTCCTGGGCCTCCCAGATCTTTTTTTTCTTTCTTTCTTCTCTTTTCTTATTTTCTTTTTCTTTCCTTTCTCACTCCCTTTCTCCCTTGTATTTCTGGAAGAAAACAGTGGTTTTCTTCAGAAACAGTGCCACCCCTCAGGAATACTTCAGAAACTTGTAGGGATTTTTTTTTTTCTTTTCACAATGATTAAGGAACCATACAGCGTTTATTATTTGGGATGTGTCATGAGCTGGACAGTCTCACACGTCAAGGACATGTAGCTGGACAGTCTCACACGTCAAGGACATGTATCTGGACAGTCTCACATGTCAAGGACATGTATCTGGACAGTCTCACATGTCAAGGGCATGTAGCTGGACAGTCTCACACGTCAAGGACATGTAGCTGGACAGTCTTACACATCAATGACATGTATCTGGACAGTCTCACACATCAAGGATATGTAGCTGGACAGTCTCACATGTCAAGGACATGTAGCTGGACAGTCTTACACATCAATAACATGTATCTGGACAGTCTCACACATCAAGGATATGTAGCTGGACAGTCTCACATGTCAAGGACATGTAGCTGGACAGTCTCACACATCAAGGACATGTAGCTTACTCAACCTGAGTATAGCATGGGGTTTTCTTCAGGGTAAAAATCTCATGTGTTTAAACAGACACTTTAGAATTATTTTTGCATGATTTTAATATGAAATTTGAAATTTCCAGGAATTCAACAACTATAAAAACAAAAAGAACAGAGATGTGAGTTTCTTAGCCATGAAACTGCTTTGCATTTCAGAAACATCATATCACAGGCAACAGCCCCATCCTGGTACCATCTGCCACATTTAGAATGATTCTACCTCTAATTGCAAGCCTGTGATTGCTTCGTTTATGAATTGTAATATGCGTTTTATTTTAAATTGATAATTTTATTTTTCTTTAAGTTATAGTTAAGGCATTGCATTAATTGTATTTTAATATTATTTTCTTCCCAGGTAAGATATTATAAATATTTTGTCCCAATTCAGGCCCTGGGTTTTCATTTTCTTAAGCGCTCCTTTTAAAGACTATGTGATTTTTAAGCTTATAAGCTTAATTTATGCCTTTTTTATTTACCTCTTTTTACAGCATGTTAAAAATTCTGCCTACCTATATTTCAAAAGTCGTTCTCTCCTACTTTTTCTAGAAGTTCTATGAATTTAGCTCATATTTTTTCTGTAAGTTATTTCAAATTAATTTTATGGATGGTGTGAAGTAGAGATTGTTGTTCTTTTTGTATGTGGATAGTCATTTGTTTCAGTACCATTTATTAAAATTACAATGATTTTCTATTGATTTTCTTGTGCTACCATGAAGGGTGTTGAAGAGTAAATCAACATAGTGATGAACACAGCTCTGGACACATGAAACACATGAATTGTGATTCTGGATAAAAGTTCTTAGATTCAAATATTCACTCTACTACTTTTCTCTACATATAGTTATGTTAAAATTACATGTACTCATAACAACAATAAAACATTTTTCTCAAAGTGATAGGAAGGATTAAGGGATGCGCTTATACAACCACCTCATAACAATCTTCAAATGAATTCATTTTAAACATATTTTAAATTTAAAACACATGAGTTTGAAATAGTCTGTCTTTACTCATTGAATATACATTCTAAGACATCTAGTCAATACCTGGAACCACAGAGTACAAAACATATATATGTGTGTGTGTGTGTGTGTGTGTGTGTGTGTGTGTGTGTGTGTGTGTGTGTAGCCAAAGACTGCCTAACAAAACTTCCAGTCCCAGGCAGGGGAAATGTCCCTTCAAGTTGTTGGTCAGAGTAGTCCAAGAGACTCCCGAAACAATATAGTCTATTGTCATAATCCTTGATTATTTTCCAGAGCTTGAAGAAAAGGCCCTATTGCTGAAGACACCATAAACTTCAGACACATGACTTAGAGAAATCAAGCTGAAACTGACCTGGAAGCCTCCTCCCTGAAAAGTTGCTCTCGCAGTATCAGAATGTGCTATCCTAATTCCCAAGGGAGAGAAAAAATAAAATAAAAGGTCCAATCCATCTGTAAAGCCTACAAGCTACAAAATGACTGCCTCAGAAAAATATCTGATAGTGCTACAGTGGCGCNTCAAATATTCACTCTACTACTTTTCTCTACATATAGTTATGTTAAAATTACATGTACTCATAACAACAATAAAACATTTTTCTCAAAGTGATAGGAAGGATTAAGGGATGCGCTTATACAACCACCTCATAACAATCTTCAAATGAATTCATTTTAAACATATTTTAAATTTAAAACACATGAGTTTGAAATAGTCTGTCTTTACTCATTGAATATACATTCTAAGACATCTAGTCAATACCTGGAACCACAGAGTACAAAACATATATATGTGTGTGTGTGTGTGTGTGTGTGTGTGTGTGTGTGTGTGTGTGTGTGTGTAGCCAAAGACTGCCTAACAAAACTTCCAGTCCCAGGCAGGGGAAATGTCCCTTCAAGTTGTTGGTCAGAGTAGTCCAAGAGACTCCCGAAACAATATAGTCTATTGTCATAATCCTTGATTATTTTCCAGAGCTTGAAGAAAAGGCCCTATTGCTGAAGACACCATAAACTTCAGACACATGACTTAGAGAAATCAAGCTGAAACTGACCTGGAAGCCTCCTCCCTGAAAAGTTGCTCTCGCAGTATCAGAATGTGCTATCCTAATTCCCAAGGGAGAGAAAAAATAAAATAAAAGGTCCAATCCATCTGTAAAGCCTACAAGCTACAAAATGACTGCCTCAGAAAAATATCTGATAGTGCTACAGTGGCACTTTTATATTGGGGGTACCAAGAGTACCTACTTGGACTAAAATGGCCAGCTCAGTGGGAAGAAATACATTCCTGGTTCTGTAAACACAGCCAAATGCTGTGACTGGAGAGGCCATAGACCACAGAGGAGAACACATTATTTTCATTTTCCTAAGCCAATTTATTTTATTACTATATTCTAAATACTTATTCTTATTTTCACATATAAGGGTAGGTCTCACTACTCATCAAAATGTTTTCCATTGACACATGCAGCCTCTTGAGTATATTTTAGATTTTTAAGTTTAAATATATTCCTGAATCTGTGAAATCATCCATTATTTGTAGTAAATGGCTTGTCACTCAATTCAGGGGAATCTCTTGCTGAACCCTTTATAGAAGCAAAATGTTTTCTGCTGCAATGCACTTGTGTCAATCAGAGCATGTTTTCTACTCATATCTTGTACCCAAAATTTTATTGCCTTTTCCATCTTTACTAAGCACTTACCACATTCTATGGCTGTAACGTTTGCACCATGAGATGTAATCACAAAATAAACACCATTTCCTCTTTCTGTATTCACAATTTTACATCTAGAAAATTCATTCTTACCATCTATCTTAATACTCTCAGCATACATTTATTTTCCTCATTAAGTTGAGTAGTTTTACTTAAAGGAAGGATGCTATACCTTTCCATTGGCATTTTCCAAATCATAGCACTGCTACCCTTGAGTTTTGGGTATCTTTAGTGTATCATTCAAATACAAGTACTACAATATTAGGAGAACCAATCTGATTACAGAGACAACTACTAAAGGGCAGATACTGTACATGGTGTATGAGAACAAATGAACAGCAGCTGTTGGGGCAGGACAAAATAGGCTATGAAATTCCATCTTGCTACTCAAAATAGCAATTAATATTCAATATGAATTGCTCATTTCCATAGTTTTCAAATTAAAACATTTATAGCATGGCTGACTGCACTTAGGTGTAAGCATGGAAAGCTAAACTGTGGATAAGGGTAACTATTACACACTAAACCAAACTCCTGAGTTTCATCTTCCTCTTAACCTACTCCATCATCTGACCTCCTTCCCTCATTAAATGACAGTTGCATTAAATCTGTCCTCAAAGCAAAGCCTTAGAGTTTTCCAGGCTGACAAATTGTGATCATTCTTAACTTTGTCCTTTTCCATACCAAATATCAAAATGTTAGCCAATCCTATAAGATTTTAACTTCAGAGATATCAGAAATCTAATCACATCTTACTACTTCATCACTGCTACCCTGAAACTCAAACCCAGGTCACTTTCTTTCCACCTTGTCACCGCCAAACTTTTCCTTGGCACAGAATCTATTGTTTCTTACTTTATTAATTTACCAAATAAATTCCTAGAGTTTTCTACTATTGATCTCCCTTTATGCCTTACATATATCTGTAAAAACTGCAAACAAGATTAAACTAACGCATTTTTCTTATCATAAATCTTCCCAAATCTAAGCACATAAATTATTTTCAGACAGTTTTCCTCCAGAACTCAGAACAGCTACAGTAATTCAAACTTACTATTAATGAAATAAGAATGTAAAAGCCGCAGAGAGATGGTATGCCCTACAGGTCTACAAAGCAATTCTAGAACAATAAAGTGTTGGCTTTGGAGATTGCCAGTTCTGGTTCCTTCATCAGTGGAATACAAATTGTCAGGAAGTAGAGTGTCTTACTGAATGCCACCTAGTACCCACTGAAACCTTAAGTGCTGGCTTCACTGACTGCTATGGGGGTCTGATTGAGAAATACTCCCATAGTCTCATGTATTTTAACACTTGGCCTCAGCTGGTGGTGCTATTTGACAAGATTTAGGAAGTAGAGCCTTGCTGGAGGAATCATGTTGCTGGGGTGGCCTTTGAGACTTCTCAACCTTGCCCTACCTCCAGTTTTGCTCTCTCTACTTCTGCCTGCATGTGCCCAAAGATGTGAGCCCTCGTGTTTCTCCTCCAGCCACCTACTTTTGCCAAGCCTCACCCACCATTATGGATTCTCTGTCTATAAGCCCAAATAAACTCTTCCCTCTATAAGTTCCCTTGGTCATGGTGTTTTATCACAGCAACAGAAAGGTAACTAATGGAAGTCCTTAATATAGAGTACTACAATTAAACAAGGCTATTTGAGTTCATGCAATTCACAAAGACCTAAGCAATTGACTTCAACTTGTTCCAAGAGCTTCTATAAATTTCTAGTTTATCGAACAAAAGAAAGAGAAAAACTGAAGCCATGGCTTTAGATTTGGTTGAGAGTTCTTCCAAATATGAAGATGTACAACATCACTTTGAACATTACTCACTGTATCAGAAGAATTGTCTTCTTTTGATTGCCAGAAGAGCAGAACCCTAATTTACCTCATGGCTGTGACCAAAACATATCTATACATCTATTCAAATGAAGGGAGAATGAAACTAAGAGAGATCCATTTTACATGGGTAGAATATAAATAAATATACAGGCTCTTGACATAGAATTTTTATCACATAAACCTAATGGTTTTTGATAAACACTATTTTTTTTGATAAACACTTTGTTATAAAATTTTTACTATATACCACATTGCTTCCTCTTAATGGAGAACTGTCTGATAGCTAATAACAATTTAAATGGGCCTTGAGACTTTAGGCAGCAAGATCATCATCTAGAATCCATAGACAAACAGCAATAATTTCCTATGCTTCCCAGACGAGCTCTTAAAAACATCTTCTTCCCTACTGAGTTTTAAGAAACAGGTCAGGAATACTCTTCATAGTCTGGGGAATGTCAAACAGTAATAAAAGACCACAACACAGCTGAGTTTCTGTAGTATGTACAATTACTATCTGGGTTCAAGGGGAATGAGTTTTTATTCTATATAATTCTGTAAGCACATTACATAGTGTAGGCATCTAACAGCATTAATTCCCCATCATATTTATGATGACAAGTAATTGAAAATATTTGGGCTGATGAGATGGCTCAGCAAGTAATGGGGCTTATTATACAACCTTGGTGACCTAAGTTTGGTCCCCAGAACCCATATAAAGGAGAAAGGAGAGAACCAGCTCCACAAAGTTGTCCTCTGACCTCCACACTCACTCTGTGCACCCATGAATGCTCCTCTTATTCTTTTTTTTAAAAACTTCCAATTTTAGTTTATTTATTTATTTTTTATGTGTATTAATGTACTGTCTGCATGTAGGTGGTGCACCCACATTGTGCAATGCTGTGGAGGTCAGAAGAGGGTGTCGGGTTCCCCTGGAACTGGAGTTAAAGACAGTTCCCAGCCGCCATGTGGGTGCTAGGGATCAAACCCGGGTCCTCTGAAAGAGCAGTCAGCACTCTTAACCACTAGGCCACCTCTCCAGCCCCATGCTCCTCTTATTCTACACACACTGATTAATAATAATAATAATAATAATAATAATAATAGTTATAATAAAACAACAACAATAGTATGGTCTGGGGAGATGGTTCAGTGGCTAAGAAAGTATCCTGTTCTGGCAGAGGACCCAAGTTCAGTTCCCAGCACCCACTTCAGGCAGCTCACAAACACCTGTAACTACAGTTACAGGGACTCCAAGGACCTCTTCTAGCCTCCACAAGTGCTTGCATTCATATGCGCACCCTCTCCTCAAGCACACACATATACACATAAACACTTGTTTATTAGATTGTCAAGTTCTTTAAATCTTTACCAGATTTAAATTCAATTATGTATGATGTTTGTTGGAGCTTAGCACTTGATAAATAAGGACCAATGTTTGCTAGCTGCATGGATGGGAAATCTTTCTGTGGAAATGGTATTTTAGGTATAAGGTCTACATCTATCAGTGAGATTTCCTAACTGTCCTAGATCAATCCTTTAAATATTTTGCGCTTGTTGCTATTAAGCAATTTGTGTTTTAATGACTGAAAACTTTCTGTTATTTCAATGTATTAAACATTCATCTAAAAAAAGAAAAAAATAGAGAGGATTATTATTTTATTTTTTTATTGATGCTTTGTGTATTTCATACATCATTTTCCAATTCAGTTCAGGCATATATCCCCTTCCCTTCCACCCACCCCACCCCTACCCATCCCAGATCATGCATTCTGCCGTAAGTTTTCTGCATCTTTCTCTGCTTTTTTGTTTTGTTTTGTTTTCATTTTTTTTAACAATAAGTGATAATTTGTGAGTAGAAGCATCCTTCTTGTAAAACCAATTTG